>JAANSN010004051.1:0-16266 GCA_036850665.1 Dicranocentrus wangi | reverse complement strand
GGACATCAAAGTTATGGAGGGAATAGACAGACAAACAAACTAAAAGCATAACTACGCTTCATTACATTCAGCTACGTAATAAATAAGCGTTGCGGATGGACAGACATAGCAAGATCATAAGCCCTATCTAAGATATACCTATACTTAAAAGGAATTGACCGGCTTTTAAAAGAGGTTGGCGTCTTATTGAGTCAGGCGTTATTGTTGGTATTGCAGTTAATACGAACTGGTCGTGCCCTACAAGGGTTTCGATCTTACAATGCCTAAAACAAAGCACAACTGGGTAACCTAGGGTCTTCCCCTCAACCAAGTCGAACACTTAATCAACTTGTAGAACATCATCTAGAATACATTCTCTAGAAGTCTGTGGAACATATTCAATCAATCTGCGGAACAAATTCAATCAATGTGTGGATCATATGCAATAAATCTGTCGAACACATACGGACACTATATAAAACGCTCTCAATCAACATTTTAAAGCATTCAAGTCTACCCTGCGGAACACCCCCACTACGTCAGTATTACACCATAAATACACGTCCAACACACAAACCCGTAGGCCCCGAGGAACACAAAATTGTCCCCAATCCCGGATTGATGTGAATGGTAATAATAGTAGAATGGGGTCAACAAAGGACACGCGGTCATTGGACATCAAAGGAAGAAATGAACTCATAAAACATAAGTTAGTCCAGTACCAATGATACATTTTACCCGAGCTGGGATAGAGGGAGGGAGGAAAGGGGAAGGCGGGGTTGCAAAAAAAAGGTTTTTGTCCCGGTAACGAATTCTGCCAAAAGGTCAGCAGGGATTTAAAAAATCCCTGAATTTTTTTTGTCCCTGCGAACGTTCCAGAGCGTTACTGTAGCGCTTTGGAACGCTCCTAGGGAAGGTTTCACGCTTTGCAAAAGTAGCTTTTT
Source organism: Dicranocentrus wangi (assembly GCA_036850665.1). NCBI lineage: Eukaryota > Metazoa > Arthropoda > Collembola > Entomobryomorpha > Entomobryidae > Dicranocentrus > Dicranocentrus wangi. Next base: position 15,343 of record JAANSN010004051.1, on the reverse strand, counting down.
TCAGGGTTACCTGTAGGGTCAGTAGAACTGTAAAAGAATTTTATTTTTTCAGAAATCCCTGAAAATTTTGCAGGGATCAGCTAAATATCCCTGTTACAGCTTGTTCCCAGGGATTCAGGGATTTTCAAAAATCCCGGTAACGGCGTTCGTGCGTTAGCGCATTTTTTGCAACCCCGGGGGAAGGGAGAGAAGAAATGAGGGGTGGGGGTTTCTTACGTGACGTATTATGTCTTTGAAATGTTAAATGGCTTTTGCTACTACCTTATAACATTTTTTAAATGATCTTGTAACTTATAATTTACTTAAATTACTACATAGTCAGAGTCAGGTTGCTTTGATGGTTGCTGGGCTTAAATTAAGATAAATCGTAATTGGGCAATACATAAATGGGTTAAAGGTTAATTGGCTAATAGACCAGGACTTGGTGGCGGGGTGGTGAAGCAGATAGCTTTACCATTATTAGTCACTATCATTCGGGGGTTCGATCCTCCACTGGTCATACATAAAAAGTTGTATGGTAATATTCAATGATGATGATGAGTTTGATTTGGTAATTACATGGGTAGTCTATATGTGTTCTAAACGGCACTGACAGCCATGGCTTGATATGGTTTAGGGGTGTATTTCTGTCCTTGTACATGTTTCATACGCCCAAGTCTCACATCTCTTGTACGGTGATAATGTTCAGATTCAATTTCTTTAAATCCTTGTATATTTCGATTCAATAACTTTCCTGTCCTACGGCCCGTAGTGCGATTTCCATATTAGATGTCCCTCTGTAGTTTTCTTTCTAACAAGGCGTACCACCACCGGAATTTGCTTATCAATAGCTTGTCTCCCTAATTAGTATACGCGTGTAAGAGACAGACTGCAATAATCCCAAACTGTGGATTCAGCTGGCAGCAGGGTTAGTTAGTTAGTTATCTTTATTTATAGTGTTCTCAATATCAATTACTTAACAAGCAATAGGTCTTCCTACTGAAACACTTCAAGTATTCACTTTGATCACTCAAAGTGTTCAAAGTCAATTCAACAAGACAATCCAGGTCAATAGACAAAATACAACATCAACGTCAGTTTTTCAAATATAAGTTTTAACACGCATGCTTATTAATNGACAATTTAAACTTTGCTTTATACTCCTCAGAATCACGTACAGACTCTGATGACTGTCCTTGAATTCCTAGATTATCAGGATGTCTCGTCTCCAGGTACAAACTGACTCAGGAAGCAATCGCTCCCAGAGGAATCGAGGGAAATAGCTATTCTGAATGAAAATTTGCACAAATTCCATAAATTTAGTTAACTGCTAAAACTTAAGATGTCTTATTCAGAAATGTCATACTACCCGAGTGGAACAAGATACGCCAATTTTGCACACTTAGGTGAGGGTGGGGATAAATTCTTTGTCTAATTAGTTTCACATCCTCTAAATTCATTAGCTTCCTTGTTAGACATCAGCTATTGAAATAGCTTACATTCCAATGGTACGCTCCTCGTACATGAATGAGTATGCATATACGCCGACTCTTTTCATGTACCCATCCATTCTCATCTGCTATTATTCTATATTTTACCGCACGATTCTCAGACTTTATGCAAATTAGTGAATCATCCATATGCAGTAATGCAACGCTTAAGTACAATTATTGTGTAATTAAATGGTTCGAAACAAGCGTTCTGAAATATTGATGAATTACTACATGCATGAGGTATATATAAATAGAATTGGAAAATTGGAATGGAGGAATATAAATAGATATTATTGCTCTTACTTCATAATATGAAATATTGAAATATCAATTGGGAAGTAACGAACATACGAATTCGGGTCTGCAAAATAGTTTATTATATTTATATTTTGTGTATAAAAGTTTACATGCATATTACACTATGAAAGTTAATTTATGCTAAAATTAGAAATGACAAAGGTGAAAAGTATAATACTACATGTTTAAAAATGGGAGGAACGTTCTTGTATCAAGTGTACAAACGTGTATTCAGGTTCATTCATTAACCACCGAAGTGAAACCCAGGTGGATAAATGGGAGCTGCATGAATTGGTTTGACAAGGGCGGGTGCGGTAATCGAAACAGGTCGGGATACTGCAACCGGAGTCACAACTTTCACCGGAGCGTTGGGTGGCGCATATCCAGGAGTTCGTTCCACAATCGCATTAAATCCATTCACCCCAGCGGTGTATGTTACCGTTCTCAAGGTTCCATCTGAAAGCACGATTCATATTATGAAACTCTAACAATTCCTTACAGTAGTATCCTCATCGAACGAACCCTCCAAATACACAACTAAATGTTGGAATGGAAGCACATTTATGATTAAAGCAACGGGTTTACCTGGCTCTACAACAGTATACCGACCGACGACGTTGTCTCCAGTTCTGGACTCTTCATGAGATTTCTCATCTCCAGTCACAGTATCTTTAACAGCATATGAATAACTGTAGTTAGGAACTGCGGCAATTTGCTGTGTCGGTAAGGGCAAAACAATTTTCCTTGGTGGCTCTTGGGCATGAATAGCAACAACTGGAAGTTGAGCCGGCTGCTGTGCGTGTATAGCTACCACAGGTGGTCTTACATTGGGCAAGGCTGTTGGAGGTCTTAATTGGAGGGGCTGTTTCTGAGGAACTTGTACAACAGAGACCGGGGCCGTAACTTGCTGCTGCACAAACCCCGGAGTCGGATAGTACGTTGGATAGTATGAGGGAGCACTAACTGGAACATATCCTCCCAGTGTGACTTGCAACCAGGCAATCACAACAGCAAGCTAGAAACAATGAGGTCACATTTCTTGAATCACAATTTCTAACTGCAATTTTAACATTCGCGAAATATTTTTGTAGCTTAGTCGCTTGCAGTTCTTACCACTATCGTTTTGGGACCCATAATTCACTCTGCTTTGTAATCTGACTAAACAGTGGAACAATTGTTACTGACTGACTACTCGCTGCTGAAAGGGTCAAGTTTATATAGTACACGGATAATAAGCCGTTTGGCAGTTAGTTGAGCTGTTGAGCATTAGCCATGTATAATTATTCCATTCTATATTAATTGAAAAATTCTGTTGTCACCTTGTGCCTTCATATCCACTAGATTTTATTCATACCTGAGTCCCCTTAATCAGTAAAGACTTTGCTAAACAAATAACAGCCGTCATTAATGCTTGAATTAATCATTTCTTAAAGGCGGAGTCATGAGTTTGGAAATTGAGATGCCTATTTTGTTTTCATAATGAGGTAGAACAAGTAACACAAAAAAAAAACTTTTCTTATCAAAAACTAATAATGTAGTGCATAAAAGTTCATGTCATGAGATCTCCGTGGCCTCGCAAACATGGGACAAACGGTGACAGATGTAGTGAGCAATTACATTTATTTACACCCTTAATTACTTCTCGCGAGCTTGTTCTCTGGGATGAGATAGCATCAAATCTAATATAATTTCATGCTTACATCGAAACGTAATCTTGACACGTCAACCGTCCAACCAACCAGCCACCTGTTGTATCCATACATTCTGCAAACTTTTGTAGGTATTCTATCATTCATTGACTTCTTACTTACCGTAGTTGCTTCACTCACAAGTCCAAAAGGGTAAAGAGGTCCGTGTACCTATATATTAATTGGAAGTTGCGGTGTAGGCAGTTCTCATGTGTCAATAATATCTTTGGATTTTCTCTCGCGAGTTTCATCCTTTCTGGATCAGTTGCCAGAAGACTTCTCAATTTCAAGATTCATTTGGATTATTGGGATCACATGCAGCCTGTTGTCAACAACCTTCACTGAGGAATTCTTTTAGTATTTATTAGTAGAATTGTTGTTCATACTTATCGCGAGATCTATTTTTAATCTTATATGCTGTATAATATTTTAATAATCCTGTCTGAAGGTCTCAGATACTTATCAAAGTTCACAAAATATTCAGGTATTATGTGGAAATTACCCGACTCGAATATAAGGATGCTAGAGCAGCAGACGATCGATTCTCGGAAAATAAAAACTCCAAGTCGCGGAGTAGTGGACAAAATGAGTGAGAAACATTGCCAATAATGACACGATAATGCATGGTTATTATCAACGCGTATGAATTGGCAATTTTGTATCTTAAATATTACAATGAATCTTAATTAATAACGATAAAAATATAGAGAATAATGAGAATATATAATAAAGTTTTTCTAGATTAGCATGAATTATGTTTTAGTTTGCGCATTGTCAAAACAAAGCTTACGCATTACGGTTTGTGTTTCTTACACACTTTCTGCATCATCAATCATCAATTGGACAAACAGCCATTGTTAGTTTCAGAATTTTTGTAACTGCTACCACCAGCACTATAGTAAGTATATAAGATGCGGACATGAGATTGTTTGTACTACCTTATTTCCTACTCGGAATTTCATGCCGAAAAAAGCAGCACTAAGTAAGTATGAAGGTTATCATCATTTTAAGCATAATCCTTGGCATGTTTTAAGAATGGAAACTCAAAGTACATATAATGAGATGCATGTGGTACCGGAAGAATTGAAAAGGATTGGCAGTTTTATAGCTCCACACTCCACAAATAAAGCAATACAGTCTGTCGATAGGTTGCAGCAAAAAGTCAGGGTATCGTGAGATTTTTGCAAAAACCTCCGACCCGAAGGTTAAGTAGGAGGGGAGTAGCCACGATCACACATGTCTGCAGATAGATATTCGTTATGTTAGGAGTGACAACTAATTGGAGCCAATTAATTTGGTTATCAGAACAATACGCTTGTTATTTCATGTGCTGTCACCATCATCAAAATCAACTTACCAAGGTTTTATCAATTTAGTGACTGATGTACTAATCGTAATCGTGAGGATGAATGATGACTTTTGGAGAGTGATTTCGGATTCTAAGAAAATGAGATAAGCAAATGCTTGCCAGTTTCATGTTGTTACGAGTCATCTCATAAACGGAGCAAGAGCGTGATGCGTCATGCTGAGAAAGAAATATGAAGTGACAAGATTTCTTCAGGCAGAATAGTGTCGGATATCTCAAAAGAAGTTTTCCTTCTGTGATGATACAATTCATAAAAAATACGTTGATGTTCGTCAAATCGATGTGGTCCCTACATTATTCTAAATTTTGAACACTATTATGAAATAATAATTATTGGACAAATATTGAGTATCGGGGCATGAGGAACGTGTAAAGTTGTTTAGAAATGTAGAGCGTGTGCGCTCATATCAGTTTACGAAAAGTATAGGTATGTATTGTAAGGCAGGTAAACATCTCGTCATTTTCTACAGCAGCAAGTTCGCCCACTCATATCATCTATTTAAGAAATTCAATATTGCAACAAGCAGAACTCTGTGTGTACTTGTAAGTCAAAAAAATTGAGAGCATTAGAATGGATTTCAAAACTTATTTTAAGGTTAGGCTCAAAACTTGTTTGCATACATTTCTCACTTAGCTATTTAACCATTAACAAAATGTTGAAAAATATTTTGTTGTTCTACATAATAGGCAATTGCTTGCATGTATATTTTCTGGCACTCGATGTACCACGCAAAATGCTTCCTAAAATTGTCTGCAATCGTAAAAAATGTTTTTCTCCCCACACACTTGCAACCACCACGGATTCAGGGATTAGCATCTAACATGAATTTACATTGTTTGTTTGCTGGGTACTTTAATCCTTTTTGAGTCAGACTGGGAAAAGGTGACCCGCATGGATTACACATGATGGATATGAATATGGCTTCGGAATATGGATTATGCTACGAATGAATGGGAATTAAGTTTTACATTTAGGTACGAGTACTCTTTTAACACTTTTAACAATGTTTCATTTCGGTATTCTCATATGCTTGGTTTTATTTATATTTCCAGTTAATTCCGTAAATAGCCTTAGTTGCAGCTTGTTTTATCAAATGTCTGTCTGGGCATAGGTTGTCGGTGAACTTCGTTTTGCTGGCATTCTTACTGGGCAGGTACAAACAAGGTACATAATAGGTACTTTACGCTTGTGGTTTTAGAACTACCTACTTGGACTTTGCAGTTGTGGATATATTTTTACAATTTTAGCCCCAACCCTTAAACACAGGATATTACCCTAGTTCAAAATCGGAGTATGAACATCCGTCCACGTATTTGTGTTACTAGTCACTATTAAGTTAAACTTTGTCCAAGAAATGCTCATTCCGGTTAATCTCGTCATTGAAGTTGGTCGACAAACCTCAACACAGCAGCCAAGCATAAGTCAAAGTTTAGCAAATTATTCCTTTGCTAAAAGGACGGAAGTAAATTTTCAGTTATAACTGAGCGTTAAGCAAGCCCCATCATATATCTGTGGTGCCGTAAAAAATCTTACAATTAGTTACTTTGCAGTTTTCTCATTTCACACTATTTAAAATGGTAAGTTTATATGTATGTAATATATTGGTTTCATTACATTTTGAGAGTGCAATGCAATTTAGGAATCAAGGAAATGAAGACGAGGAAAAGGTTCTGCAACGATTGTTATTATTACTATTTTTATTTCAGATCTTCCAACCCAACCTAATTGTCAATGTAGTAGAACCTACGGATCGTGGTCGCCTTGTGAGTCCGTATCCATTTGTTACCCACCACATTGGAGGTCACAAATTCCCACTGACCACTTCAAAAAGTAGTTCAGTTTATCAAGTACTTTACTCCGGTAGTCAGCCATTTTCTGGGCCTGCAAAACAATTGACTTTCCTCCAACTGGGTAATTGCGAGACACCAGATTTAATGGCTTACGCCGGTACCTGTAAATCAGTGGATTTCAATGGACATATCCACAGCACTAGAACAGCTTTTGAAGTTATCAGTCAACTGCCAAAGGTCACGAAAGTTGCTTTTCTAATTGGACAATCCCAGCAGCACAGCTATACCGAAAGCTTTGTTGAGTTTTTATCTCAAACCCCTGTTAGCTCCAATGTGCGAAAATTGAAGATTCTAGTGGACCTGGATCACTTTCATAGCTTTTATCACGACTGCAGCCTATCTCGATGCAATGGCAACTGCCTCAACATAATACAGTATTCAATCATTTGCCTAGTCGAATCAATTCTCAAACATGCTGCTGACAGCTTTCCCAATCTGAAAGATCTCACTGTCGAGTTACCCGAGAACGACACTTTGTGTCAAGCTGTTCAAATGTTGATTCAAGCCTGTCCTAACTTAAGGAAGAAAACACAAACCAGTGTGCAAAGTGTTCTATCGCCAGAATCTATTGAATATCAGGTAAATATACGAGCAACATTATATAGTCTCACTATACCCCATTCAAATTTCCCCAAACTACCTTCCGAGATCTGTGAAAATTAATTGTTTATTTTGATCTCTGGTGAAATTGCAGGGCAATTCATTGAGATACAATGGATCTAATCAAGTTCCTGTTCCATGGAACTCAAATGAAGTCCTAAATGGAGAGAAAAGTATACCATGTGTGCCTGTGGTTCGCCAGGTAGCTAATATTCATTATGAGGCGACTTTTCAGGATTTAAAATCTCCTGAGGATGAACATGAGCAATTTCTACCCTCATCATCACCATTCCAAAGGCTAGCATTGCATCGTCCACCACCAGGGTTTGCGCCATTGTCTTACACTAACTCAACCTGCACTCATGGAAATTCCAATCGAAACAATTTTGTAAATCAGGATGTTCGTCAGCGTGTGAATAATTGGCTAAGCAGCCTTGAAAATTGATTAGAATCGTCACAAGAAACCGACATCACATGCCTGCGTAGTTTAGTGTTTAAAATTATACATTGATTTTTATGGGTGTTTAAAATCTGTATAGCACAATTATGTATGCAAAAAATGAATACTTATGCAAATACCATGATTGACTATATCATGTAAAGTCTTGGTTTATTATGTAGTAAGCACATTAGGTCAATTAGGTGGTAGTATATAGTTATGTAGGCAACTTTTGATACATAGATGAATATAGTATGTATGTATATACGTATGTATATAATGTATTTGGAATAAATGTTTTTGAAAACGTGTGTACTTATGTGATAAAGTGACCACCTGTAATTGATTTATTGTCATTTTCGGCGTTAACCTATTTCTTGCAGTTTGTAGGTTGAATTATCTACAAAGGAAGTTTTGCAGCTTCTGATCGCAGAACTTTGCCCGTTTTCCCACGAGGAAGACTTTTCACTAGGTGAACCCCACCACGTATTTTCTTATAAGGTGCCACTTTAGCTAAAAGTGAAAGACGAAAACGTGAACTGCCAAAATGGAATACCATATAAACGATGTCAGTCAGTAGCCAAATTTAGAATGTGCTAATACCATCCACAAATTCACGAATATCATCGCCATTTGCGTTGCACCCGCTTTTCAGGACAACTATTGCTCTTGGGATATGATCTCCGCCTTCTGGATCTTTAATCCCAAAAACGCAAGCCTCGGAAACGGCAGAATGTTGTAGTAAATGCTCTTCCAGCTCAGCTGGGGAAATCTGAGAATTACAGGAAACGAAGTTATTTCTCCAATATATCGGACTGTTGATGGAAGCTCATAAAGGCTTTTACAAAATCCAGGAATTGCAAAACTCATAACATAAATTATGCATTCATATTACATGATTATTGAAATATTTAAACGTTTCCTTGATACGATCCACAACAAAAACGAAGCCATTTTCATCGTAGTACCCCAAATCTCCTGTTTTCATCCACCCATCTTTAAATGCGCTTGCACTTTCATCAGGACGATTGTAATATCCTGTACAAAGGATTGGACTAGAAATGCACATTTCTCCCGTGCGATTAGGACCGAGAGTCTTTCCTGTTTCTAAATCCAGTATCTTTAGCATGGTATTTGGATACAGTTGCCCTAAAGAGCCACGCCACAGTATATTGATATACATTTCATGCATCTCACACATAACATCCAATGTTAGACTAATTTAAAGACACCTTCATACCAACTGACAATGGAGGGACGTTTTCAATTGCTCTCAACTCTCCAGAACTGCCGGAAATATCCACAGTTGTGGTTATAGCTCCACACTCGGTCATCCCAAACCCATTTATTACATATTTAATGCTTGGAAGCTTCATCATAGTTTCATAAAATGTGTCTTTAATGACGATTCCTCCTGTGGCTACCACCTGAATACTTGTTCTATCAATTTTAGCTGCATCAGGATCTGTCACAAGGTGAAGCAGGAACAACGGAAATCCGAATGCTAAAAACGGCTAATATGCATACTTTAGGTATTTTTTTAAAATAAAGCAAATGTGAGTCATGAGACATGTGGTGATAGGTAAGTATAAGTCTTGGGTAAAATACTTTGTAAGTATCAACAGCCTTGAAAATGTTTTCCTTGTTGATCTGATTCATCATTATTGACCAGTCGCCAACAAAAATGTTCCGCATGGGATACAGTACACCCAACACGTGTGTGCATTTCAATAGCCATAAAGCTGGCCGAGGGTTGTGCCGTGGTACCCCATCAGTAGAAATGCAGAACTGAATTACTTGGCGATTGTTGTAAATGGCCCCTGCGTTTTAATTCCAATGTGATAAAAAAAACTTTCTTGGAAGGAAAAGTGGATATTACCAATAGCAAGCTGTAACACAATGCGTCAACGCGAAAGCTTCTCATGTTTCCCCATTTAGGGTTTTGCATAGCATTACATGTTGTGATCTTATCAAAATCTCATTAAATTGTAAACCTTTTGATCGACCAGTTGTTCCACTTGTACAAAGGATCAATGCAGGATCGTCTAGCTTGTACTCTACATCATTAGGGCATTCTGTAAAGATTTAAAAGCATGAACTATAGTAGGTTTGTACATCTATCTTGCATTTGCATAAACACAGAAGTGACATGTAGAGTTATCCTTGAAGTCAAAAGATTACTGTGCACTTATGTTACTTAAAAATAATATTGATGTACGTACTTAGACCGTCATCCAGAAAAATCTGATCAACTGGAGTGCAGCCTTCAGCCTCACCAAACACAATCATTTCAACAGGCCAATCCAAATCCTTTATGGCTGCTTTGCATTGTGGGACGGACGACGGATCACACAAGATCCACTTTGCCTTGTAATCTTTAATTCTGTCAGCCAGAGTATCTATAAAACGAACGTGGCATTCTCGATGATGTATACATATTATTGAGTATGATATATACCTAGTATACCGCACCGTACGTTTTGTTAGAAAGCGATACTTGTAGGTAGACTGTGCAGTGAATATCATTTATTATTATATGATAATTCTGAAGTTGTATGTAGTTCTCCTCATTGTCAATATTTTTACGCATCTATTACTACAATACTCTACACAGAATACAGGCAGACTACACATTTTATTCCTTACACACTCTCTTCTATATACCATTCGGTTCCTTTGCAAATAAAAAATGTTAAACTATTAGAATTACTAAATTACATGTTAATATTAGGTGCAACTTTCAACAGGTAAAACTGAATCCAAGATGCATACTAAACCATATATTTAAGTACCTGTTGTGTCTTCTGGATAGCTAGAGGCAATGCATCCACCGGCACGCCATATCCCAACAATGATTGAGAAAATGCGTGTAACGTCGGTGGTTAAATAAATACATATATCCCCCTTCTTAAATCCTCGTTTTGAGAAATAGCTTGCAATTTTCCGTGACTGAGGTTCTACGTCCGAAAAGTATGTAGTATCCCCAGTTATGGAGTTGGTCTTTATAATGCCAGCGTAGCATAGTTATGAAATTGAATAAAAAGTACGACTCATTTTAGCTTACGTAAGTAAGTGAATGAGCTTGCAAATAATTTTATGACAAAATTAGTTTTTTATTTGTATTATACCATCCACTTTGTTCTTCCCGTATTAATATTTTCCTCTGCCTTCTCAAGAAGGTATTTTATGATTCCTTGATGTTTAAACGTCGATTCTCTTACGAAATTGTAAGAAGAATGCAGGATTATGTCGGACGATGTATTAGCTGACAGAGGTTTGCTGCTCGTCATTATGAACCTGGGAAATAGTATTTTCTTTTTGCTAATAAAGATAAACTTTGCAAGTATGTTTTTAAATTTGCTAAAACTCATGGGCACACGGCTCAGCTGTATTCACAGCACAATACTAGAACTGAAGTGGCTTCATGTGTATGCATCTCCATAATTTAGCTACCTTCAACTTCAGCCGTACGTATAACATTACATATAGAGCATCATATCAAGAGTCCATGTTATTCTGATAAGGAAAAATGCTCAAATCACGATCCAAAGGTAGATAGATATTTAATTATAACTACTCATTATCGGTTCAATGTGTAGTGAGTGTGTAGGGTGGAATGTCATTATCCATCCATCCTCCATGATGGGTTATTGTGTCAAAGTGTGAATAAACAACTTCATAATATTAAAGATTGCACACAGAAGTGTTGGATTGCAATATTAGGGAATTCCAAATGCATGCGAAACTAACTCCCGTGGAAGTGGAAAATGGGAATGGGACGTCCACATTTTGTGGGTATCTTCATAGCACACTTGCCATGCCACACTTATCTACTTATCACTACTACTTCCACATTTTACCTAGTTAAATTAGCCAACAAAATTCTGCTTCCAATATCATACTTCATGAAATAGATCATTTATTTTGTCATCATATTACAGCGCGCAAGTCTTAAATTTTAGACGGCGGTAGCAATTTGACTAAGTCATTATGTAACATTTTCAAGATCGTTAGTTTGCAGAAATGTCTTTTCCAATAACAATTTTGTATAATCTATTTAACATTTCGCCTACGAAATTCTTTAAAGCTGTGTGGTTTCTCGAAATATCTAATGCGAACGTGCAAATTAATATACATTAATTGTTTTAATACAACAAAAACTTCATTCAGTCCACTAGTTGGTCAGGCCCTTGTACTCGGACAGCCTCAACCAACTCGCCTATTAAGCGTTCCATGTAATGTCGAGACTTTCTAGTAAACCCTTCGAGATAGCCCAAGTGACCGCCCATTGATGTAGTTATCAGTGCCAGCTTTGAATATTCTGCTTGTGCCTCATCACGTGGAATAACTGAAATTAAATTTCTTAGGTTTCATATGTTCAAGCGATCTCCTAGCGAATAAAGCGGCATATAATGTATTCAGGGATGGCAATATTTTAGTAAACTTACGATCACCGGGTTGCATTGGATCATCTTCTGCACTCAAAGCAAATACTGGAATGGGAAACCGATGTATATTTCCAGACGTCGTCGCTGATTGATAATACTCTTGAACACTGGAAAACCCAAACTGTGGTGCAGTTACGGCCGCATCAAAATCCCTCAAATTTTTGGCAGCCAAGGCAGCTTTGGGGTCAAATTTTTGATCGATATCCGGAAAATTGATTAGGAATCTATATATTAATGAAAATTAGGTTAATGAGAACATAAAAATACAAATGGCTAGGTTAGGATGGATGTCAAAAATATTATATTACTTCTTTGCTAGACGAACTAATCCAGCCGTTAATGCCTTATTAATCAAATACTTGTTAATGAATGGCTTTTCCAAATTTTCGGTACCACCAACACAATCCCAGGCAATAGAAATAAGTATCGCACACTCAAATGCATTCTTTGACTCTGCAGGTTTATTGATGAGGTATTTTGATAAAACCATTCTGTAAGTAAAAATTTACATTGCATTGACATACATGAACTTTTATTTTAATCCTGCAAACTTGGTAACTTCTTACCCCCCAAGCGATGTTCCCAGACCTATGAATCTGGTTTTGGGGAATTTTTGCTTCAAGTGCACAATTACTTCTTCTAAATCTCCTATGTAAGAAGCCGAATAAGTTTTGGGAGTCTGTAGCACAGAAAATGGCTATTAAGGCTATACTATATTCATCACGTTAATTATCTCGGATTCTGTAATACTAACAAAGAGTAGGGTACTAGAATAGGTTACCTTGAACGTTACGCCACCATTTCCTCTATTGTTAAATACAACAACAGAGGCGCCAGCCTGATTAAGGCTCTGAACCAAAGTTCTCACGTAACTTGTTTGGGAAGAGCTTGTTAGACCGGGTAGAAATAGCACCATGAATGGCCTACATATGAACAAATACAAACAATGTGTATACGGATACCCAAGTACATTGGAAATAGGAAAAACTAATTACAGGAAGGTAAGCGGATTTACTTTTCTGTGTTTTGTTCAATTTCCAAATAATCTAGTGCTACTTCTCCTCCATCGGATAGTTCAAAAATTTCCCTTCTATATGGTAGTTTGCTAGGCGAAGTTACTCGTTGACTTAAACTAAATATAGTTTGAAGCCGTCCTTCAAGAAAAAGTGGCGAGGGCCAGAATTTCTCCTTTAGTGTCTTTACATTTGCATCTAGAAACTTTTTTAATTTTGGACTACTGGTAAATATTTTCGGCTTCTGTAAAATAAAAAAAACATTCAAAGAGTCAGTTAATTATCATTTGAGAGCTCCTTGTCAGAATTTGAATAGAGCTTACCTGTGCCAGGTAGAATGAGTAATAGGTAGCTATAAAGGCTCCAACCGCTGAAAAAACATATACTCCTTGCATACTGTCTGATGTGTCGAACATTGTTGAGCTGTTTCCAATGGGTTGATGTCTCTGAGTATGTTGACGAGACGAGACGAACGCTGCTGGAACTGAAAAATTCAAATGCCAACACGGACTAATCAATTAATCAATATATACAAGATGGTGCACACAAAATTATTGAGTCTGACGATTTAGCGATGGATGTTTTTCGGACGTATTTTTCAACAAAAGAAGGGTCCCTCCCAAGGACAACTTTGAATTTTAGATACTCAGATACTTTAGATTGATGTTCTTTGTCATTTGTACTTCTCAATCTCAGTAGACATAAACGTCTTTTGATCTTGATCTTATGCTTTCCTCCGTTTCTTTTTATTAAAAATGGGCACGTTAAAACGTCAATCGTTCACACGCTCATAAATAATCGTCTCGTCACAATCAGTTTACAAATGATTTATAATATAAACCTTCGACAAACATGTGCTTTCCTCACCTGATTTTAGCACATGCGTGCGACTATGTGACTTCTACTTGATTGTCACGGAACTGGCTAACTGGCTAAAAGAGTAAGTAAACCGGTAAGTAGCCACTTCACAGGTTGGCTTTTGGCTGCATATCACTCACTGCACTGCACTGCACTGGCAGGCGGCAGGACAGTACTGGCAATCGCAGTTATACTCACGCACTACGCACGCACTTCACAAGCTAATACTGGAATGGAAACCTATTTGCCACGCCACAATGCAAATCAGAGGATCAAACAGCACAATATAGCAACGTTGTAATATGTGTTTTGTTAATTAGGATGATAAAACAATGCAAAAAAATGATTCATTAAGCCATGACTGCACCTGGACCAGGCAAATAAACGTAAAACGAGTCGAATGAGAAACTAATGAGATGTGAATGATGTGATGATGATGATGAGAATGGGAATGGGAATCACTCATGTGTGTTTCTTGCATGTGCATGCAAGTGTGGTGTGTGGTGTGATGAGTGATGTCGATGTGATATACCTACATTTATCCATGCATAGACTGGATAGGAGGACACACAAATACAATACACATTACCACGAATTGTGTGCTTCATGTAAAACAATGTTTTTTCCGTGGATGTGGGACCTGGGGAACCACAATAAAAACCACATCACCTTCACTTTCACATTACAATCTTTTTCAGATTATCATCATATAATCCTTCTGCTGCCTGTACTTCGCCACCTACATGATATCTGATATCGTTGTTCTGTCTATTTCATACAACCGACCGACCGAGCTAAGCTTGATGTATGTTACGTGATGTTAGCGCAAACTTGGGATTTTCCATCTTTTTTCCCCGATGAAAAGCCCTGTCCCGTCGTGCTAATGGTGGTACTACTGGGTTGTTACTGAAACGCAACTTCACATTCTTTTCCATTTCTTTTTCGACAAAAACACTTTTATTTTAGCCTAGATGCGTGTGCATGCATATCTAACTTCAGTGTAATTTTGTCTTATTGAAATGTTAAATTGCAAATTGCTTGTGTGGTGATATACCTTTTACTTGTGCTTGCCAGGAGTTCCGAATCATTCACCATTCTAACCCTTAAGCCTACATGCACTCTACAGGGATTAAGATTTTCATTCAGGTGTCCTGTACAATGTAATGTCACGTGTAATTAGGTAGCAATTAACATGTAAATCTCCAGCCACTCCACATGTCTTTCCCTCACTAAAAAGATAACTTTTGCATATTATGAATGACTATAATTACAGAATGGATGCAATAAGAGTGTGTAACTGTAGACCAGCAA
>JAANSN010004050.1:0-16269 GCA_036850665.1 Dicranocentrus wangi | reverse complement strand
ATACAGCAGAGCTGCTCTGCTCTGCCTGGTTGAAAGTTTATTAGAGGAAACAAAAAAGCATGTATGTTGACAGAGGGATAGAGAAGAAGAGTTAGGAAGGAAGGAGCACCACACAGACAGTCTCCTTTATAGCCGGTGGGTGACTCCAATTGGACATAAATTTTTCATGATGTACCGGCCATGTACGGCTTTTCCTATCGTTATCTCATTTGCGCGTCGTCCTCTTTAAGGGTAAATGATGTTATCAAAAGTGTAAATGTGTCAGTTCCTGCCAAACATTTGGTGATGTCTGAATTGCTCTTCTCAATGAAATAAGGGTGAGAACGGATTTTTCTCCAAAAAACAAAGTATATGACTATGTAAAACCCACATTTTTTAAAATGTGAAAGGAAAACCCCACAGCGCACCAGATATATATACAGTCTGTCAGACTATTGCAGAGTTTGGTTAAAAAGTATAAGTGCTTAACGTTAGGAATGGAGTGCGCCGTAAAATAAAAGTCATAGCTCATTGACAGCACCATACGAACG
This sequence comes from Dicranocentrus wangi, assembly GCA_036850665.1. Classification (NCBI taxonomy): domain Eukaryota; kingdom Metazoa; phylum Arthropoda; class Collembola; order Entomobryomorpha; family Entomobryidae; genus Dicranocentrus; species Dicranocentrus wangi. The sequence continues at coordinate 15,739 of JAANSN010004050.1, read as the reverse complement.
ACTGTGTAGTAAAGAGGGCTATCCGATGTCCCCAAAAATAATTTTTCATTACGAAAAAACAGGGAACCCAGTTGACATGAGAGTATGATTATGAGTACTCCGAGCGCGGTTGCGAGGCTGGCTAGGTAAATTAGTTTTAATTACGTTTTCATTATTGATATGCCCCACCGCCGGCTCCAGACTGGAGTATTGCTATACAAGCTTCTGGAGAAAGCATTTTTATTTTATTTTTAGCGAGCGCCACAGAAAAAAATGATGGATTTATTGGATAGTGGTAGTGGTTTTACGTACAATGGTAAACTGTACCAGAATATAGTTTTTTTTTCGGTACGCCAGCATGTTGTGTTAAATTGTGACAAGTGAAATGTGAAAAAGGTAAACATTTGAGCCCACATGCAAATATATGCTTGCTTGCTTGCCCGTGTTGGAAAATGCTCGCAGAGTTGGTTCGGCCGGCGGAGACAATCCGACACACGGAAAGGATTGCGTGAAAGTGGATTTTAAGCGTGTATGAATACCAAATGGGCAAAAAATTGCATTCTCTGTTTTGACATTTGGTATACGGCCTACGTTCGAAAAAATTGTGTCCCTTGTCGAATTTAGGATTCAGCCTGGGAGCTGCTGACTCAAAATACATATAGTACGCACTTTTATTCAATTTTTTTTATCCATTCCAGCCCGTTCCAATGGAATACGGAACAAAGGGAGAAACTTTTGCGCGGAGTGTTGACAGTTGATATGCATCAGAGAATACATTTTAGGATTTCCTTTCATCTTTTTCGTTCGATTCGGGGATAAAGTAGTGCGTAGGAGAATAGAATACGCACACGCCGCACTGTCAAAGTACATTTTCAAAATAGTTGGGGAAGAGGGGGTTTCTGAGAAGAAAAAAAATTGAATAATATCAGTTGGGGGAGCAGAGCAAAACCCGCAACTGGTTGTGAATACATCTTTGGAAATTATTATCAGTATAATATAAGTCTGGTAAATTCTGAACTCTTCACTCCAACCTCCACCTTGGAAGGCCCTTGGAAATGCAGTGGGCTTCGGAGTGGACTGTAAGGGAAATTAGTGTACTCTAAACTGCGCGATAGCTGCTACCTCTACCTCACAATACAAATATGTCTGCATCCGTAGCAGCCCCAGGTACACTTCAGCATCATCAACAACAGCACCACCAAAGACTCGTGTTCAACTGGCTGGACGATCTGAGCTTGGCTCATCTCTTTGATAAATTCATTGACAATGGGTACGAAGAGCTGGAGTTGTGTATGAAAATTGGCGAGTCCGACTTGAATGCTATTGGGATACACGATCTCCGCGAGAGAATAGCCCTCCTCCAAGCCGCTCGCCAACTCCAACACGAGCGAACCACCTTTTCCACTGGCAGCAGTACAAGTAACAGTAGTGGCAAGTCATCATCGGGAACCAGCAGCAGCCAGCCTTTGAGTTCCTTCCTCAAAGCGATATCTCCAACTCGGAGAAGAATCCCAGAGGCAGTCAGTAGTGCTGGAGCTACATCCAGGCCTTCAAGTCGTTTAGGGAGTAGTGTTGGTGGTGGTGGTGGTGGCACGTGGGGTCATCAAAGTGGCACTACTACTATTGCCAGTGAAGAAGTAGAACTACAAGAGATACGACGATATCATCATCTACAGCAGTCCCAGTCGCCGTCATCATCATCATCTTCTGCAGCCCCTCACGCCTCGGCGGCTCAACAAACCCCGTCAGCCCTGTCATCATTTTTCCATCAGCAACAAACTCAAAACAGTTTCAATGAGCTGATCCAGAATAATAGGAGAAATGGCGGTGGTGTTGGTGGGTTGGAGCAGCAGCAGCATCATCACCAGCAGCAGTCCATGCTTCTTCTCGGTAGACGGACTCTTCCCCTCCATCACCATTCCAGAGCGGACTACCCCTCTGCAGATGACATTCATGATGGGCAAACTGCCCTAGTCGTGGTGGATGATGACAATGGGGATTACTCAGAATGTACTGATTTTGATTTGATCTTGAGTGCACAGAGAGCTTGTTCTGCTAGTATTAATCATAACAATAATATTCATCATCATCATCATCATCCGCACCATCACCACCCCCGTCTTCGAGACGGGAGCATCCCGCCCGTGTTTGTGGAACAGTGTAATTGTGATTGTGGACTGTTTGAACAGTCGTCCTCGTCAGAACGGAGCCAGGAGGTGGACGGGGAAGAACCGTTTTACGAGAGTGTGTCTCCCCAACCACCCTCCCAACAGCAGACGCCTAATCGCCAAAGTAAAAATAAGCACCATCACCATCATCACCCTCCCCAATCGCACGTCAATTACCCAGTTCCTCCATTACCGCCCGGGACAGCTCTACTAGGACTTAATTACAACGGCGGCCCTCCGAACAAAGTTGAGAGTCATAGTCGTGGTGGTGGAGCAGGTGGTGGTGTTGGAGTTGATGATACTGTTTCGCCTGGTGCTAGTGCAAGTGGTGGTGTTAGTGGGGCTAATAATGGCACTCATTCACAAGCTAATTTCATTCTGAGAAGTCAATTACGGGATCAGATCATCCAAGACGGAATCAACTTTTCACGGGTGAGACGACTATCCTATCCCATTTTCAGCTCTTTGTTATAAATTTTTTTTTATATTATCGAGGTTGAAGAGAAGGAGGGGAAGGAATTTTTAAGAGTCAATCTAACGATTTTTTTCCTCTTCTTGATCCGGTTACCCCTGGTGGTGGTTTATACGCGATGTTGATTGCATCACCCCATTTCCGTTCCATAACGCTCACATATCCGTTTAACCAACGAACGGGATCCATTCTTTTGCCAAAAAATATGAATACAATTATGATAATTAGGAGGGATCACTCCATTTATTCGTCTCATTTCCTTCCTTTCCTTTGCACACACACTTTTCTCCTTCCAGAGAGCTCATTCAGATTTGAGATTTGAGCTTGTTCTCAGACAGAACGAGCGAATGAAAGCGGTGGTGGTGGTGGTGGAGTGGAGAGAGGCGAGAAAGCTGGAAAGGAAAGTTTTTGTGCCTTTTCAAGTGGAGAAAGGTAGCGTTCATTGTTCATTTGTTCGTGATATCGTGTTTAAGAGCGTGATTAAATCGACATATTTTTATTTTATCTGGGGGCCTTCCACACGGACATTAATTAGTGGACACGTTTCCCTCCTCCCAGCGAGAGAGAAAGAGAGAGCCAGACTGGGTGGCTGGCTGAAGGACTTTTTAATGAAATATATTGTAGTAATAATGGCACTAAAATAAAATAACTACATACATTACACCCTCCTTTATTATACGACAACCGTAGGACGATAAATGTTATCACATTACAAGGAAAACGTTCTTCTTGAGTGCGGGCTAGGAAACAGGCTGATGATGTGTGGGTAGGGCATTGTCTGGATGTGAATGAGAGTGAGTGCGTGGGTAATGGGATCCATACCGGATTTGATATCCAAAACGTGAAACCATTATAGCCTCACCATAACTATGTGTAAAACATCCTTTTGGTAGAAGAGAAGAAAAAAAAATGTCCAGCCGTGGGCTGCTTCTGCTTGCTGCCTCTCTCTCTCTCTCTCTCTCTCTCCAACTCTCCATCCAACTTCAATTCCATCCCGGAAAGCGGAGATGAGAGCGGCGTTAATGAGCCCTTTTTCCCTCCTGCCAATGCACTTTTGGAACTTATGTGGTGCACTTGAGATTCCAACAGGGTTTTCTTATATGCATAAATTCATTCGTTCACGTACCAACCCGGGATCGTGACTTTTTTCTTCTTCTACTTCTTCTTTCAATGCTGTTCCAAATAAGACGACGGCTCCAGCTCTCTGTATTCATCGTCATCTTCATCATCTCTCTGCGAAGCTTAATGTGGGAAATCCTTAACTCATACTTTGACTCTGGCACTTACACTACTTTTCCTCAAGAGAGAGGAGGGAAGAAAAAGTGGAAAAAAGTCATGACGTACGTGTGTGTGTGTGTGTGTGTACCTCATTCTTACCTTATTTGCGTTGCAGCTTTGCCTAGATATATATGCAAAAATGTTCCCAAACTCCTTCCTCAGCTCAGCCGTCAAAGTAGGCAGGGTGAAAGAACAAGGCAAACTTTTTTTTAAATGGCTTTTTGTGTGGAAGTGTGGATTGGACGTGTAAAATTTTATGGTTTCCCTTTACTACTCTGAAAAAAAAAGTTTGCAAGAAGTGTCATGTTCTTAAACTGGTGCAGGCTTCAAGAAGAGTGTGTATAGTAATATATGGGATGTATGTTTGAAAACGGACGTTTTCCCCTATAAAAACTTGAACACCGCGAGAATGAATATGGAGTCCCAAACGGTTTTAGTTTATGCCTGAAGAGTGTGTATAATAATATATGGGATGTATGTTTGAAAACGGACGTTTTCCCCTATAAAAACTTGAACACCGCGAGAATGAATATGGAGTCCCAAACGGTTTTAGTTTATGCCATATTATTATTCCGTTTCGCACTACTGCCTTGTTCAGCCCAAGCAAGCTCTGGTTCCCGTCCTATTTCCTCAACTTTATGGCACCTCTCTCTCTCTCCGCACAAGAAAAAAACGGAACCATGTACAGGGATACGACGACGACGACATTGTATGTGAAACACATTGTTTCAAATGGTGTGACGGAACAGATGAGGAAAAGGGGTACAAGCCGCCGCGTGTTCTAAAAGTCTTTAGTCGAGTTTATTGCATATGCATAAAAATTGTTGGAAGACCACGAAAAAAATGTCAGTGGATGGTGGTTGGCAGGGAAGGGAAGGGGGGAATGGAAGGCTATGGAATGGGATAAAAGTGAGGCTGTGAAGAAGGTTGGTGGAGGGAGACACAACTCAATTCTTTTTGAGAGCAACACTACCACACCGTATGTATTGTCTGAGTTATGGAGTATATATATTTCCGTTTCTTTGAGGGATCACTATTCAGCGGAGAAAATGGATGGTGGTAAAAAGGAAAGTGTGACAATTTTTTTTTGTTGGAAATGTAGATTTACTGCCAATTTTGGGGAAAATATATCCGGTGACTGAGAGAGAGCAGTAGTACTTTACGCACTGACCCACCACCACCACCTTGGCTTGGTATGCAGCCGTGTGGTGTGTGGTGGGCTCATTTTCTCAGATTTTTTGTGAACTACCTACCTATAGATACCTGCTAGAAATATCTTTTTGAGAATACATTTTTTTGCAATACTTTTATGTGAGGAGAAACGATGACTTATGCCAAGTATTCTATACGAGAGTGGTATTTATAGCATATAAGTCACTCCGCGAAGGAGAATACTTAGATAGCATTGCAGAAAGAATTTTTTTCCGCATTCCCCTCGAAACCGTCACTCATAATTATGGCTATGACTCACAAGTGGTCTTAATGGCCAAGTTGACAACTGCTGCAACTGGGAATCCTGAATCCTTGTGCAAAATATAAAACCTTTCGTACTTCAATAAAACACTGATGATGAGACGAGAAGAAACCCTCTTGGAGCGTCCGTTTTGCCAGTAGCTTTGATGGATCTACAAAAAAAGCTGCTAATATTTCACGGTTTTCTCTTTCAGTCCAAGAGGACATCATGTCATCAACCACATGCATGCTCCGCAATAGTCATATAAAGCTTCTCTCGCTTTATCAAGTTGACACACGAAAGAACACTATATATCCCCATCCACCATATTATCGTCATCGTCATCATCATCCTTAGACTCTGGCTAGTAATAGGATTTTATGTGAAATGACATGGCATGAGTAGTAGTACAATGAACTGCACTAGTGACATGAGTCCTTTAAGACACACAAAATGGAAGTTACAACAAAAAAGTGAAGTCTATTATGTAAAGTCAACGTTACATCAGTTCCCGTCATGTTCCATAAAGCAAAAGTGGAGTGGAGTGGAGACCAATAGCCATATCATCATCATCATAGCCCAACTTTGTATACCCGGTAGGACTCAATACTTTAGCAGAAAAATCACCATATTATCCACCGGAATAAGAACAAGTGGAACAATGACACGAGGAAAGGATGAGTTTAAGGGAAAATGGGTAGTTACAAAGAGACTCCTCTCATCTTATAGCCATCATCTCAGCAGTCAGGATTTGAGCTTAAGGAGGAAAAAACTCAAGACGCCTGCTTCTTCTTCTTCTTCTTCTTTTTCCTGTCTCACTCATGGCAAACTTTTTTAAAATCATTTCTGACATGGCACGAACCAAGAAGAAGAACCTACAAGAAATGGGGATATCGCTCTCAGGAAAACTTTTCATAGCTCTGTAAGCAAGCCAACTTACGGTTTTTAGTTGGCTCTTTAGCCAGTTTTAGTAGCTTTTGAACATGGAGCTAACTTATATATAGTGCGCAGATCTGATTGTGATGATACCAGAGAGCACAATACTTTTTATCCAGAAAAATAGCTCAACTTAAAACACATTGCATACTTATGTAGTCACGGAACGGAAAAGTTGAAGAGAATGGCACAGCAGCAGCAATGGTAGTACGTACGTACAATGATGATGATGATGAGGAGGACGATGATGAGATGAAGATGAAGCCTCCTTGACTGGCTACTTTTTTATGTGGCAGCAGCAATAACCAGTATAAACTAAAACTAGCTGTGTGTCTGGGCATATTATATAATATTATGGATCTGGAGAAAAAATATATATTATACATGTACGTACATGTATATTATGTAGTTTGCTAGGAGCTCTCTCGTAGCTCATTTGACACTGGTACGACACGCCACAAGAAAACGACAGAGAGGATATAAAAAAAAGTTTTTAGTTTAAAGGCTCTTTTCTCCTGCTAAATCTTCCGTGTATAAGTGTTGTTAGATGATGATGATGGGTCCTCGTCAGTCGTAGAGGGACGACGAGTAAAAAAGCACTGGGAAGAAATGTAGCTCTATGTCATGTCGTTGGAAATTACGAGATGTACCAGTTTTACATCACAGTCACTACATCATTATTATATTCATCGCGGTGGCTTTTTATGTTCTCGTTTGGAAATGGCAGTCATCTCCCTCATCGTCAGTTTCTTTTTTTTTCTTCGCATAGTGTTCATGAAATTGTGAAGAGCTACTACTTTCATTGCCACTTTCATTACTTTCCTGATTATGTCCATTCAATTCAAGAAAAAACGGGGGAGGAACGGGGTACGTTCTGGCTAATAAAGTAGATGAATGATATAATATAATATCACTCTGCGATATATAAAAAAACATGCTGATGTAATTTGGAAATAGATTAGATTCCCAATCGCGATGTGCAAGTTGGTTTTTACTGACAAGTTTTTTTTTCTTCTTTTTTCGTTTCCAGTTGAATTTGAGATCATGACATGATTTTTATGTAGAAAAAAAAACTAGACCGGGTACGGGTACTGGTACTACTACTACACTATACTGCCAGCCATTGTTTACGTATGGTGATAGACCACTTATCTCAAGTTCACTTTTTTTTTGCGCCGAGAGCACAGTTTGAAACTGTCTTGTTCCTTGTCTTTCATGGGATTTGTGTTTCAGTGAGTTGGAGTTTGTGAACAGAATAGGTTCTTTTGTAGTTTGATACCATCTTTTGTTTTTCTTTCATGATCAATCAATCAGAAGGGCTGGTAGGCAAACTGGAGTTTCGCTTTCACCTAATAGCTCAGTCAGAGGAGCTCGTCGGTGTAGTATAGGGTGTATGTAGGACAGGTAGGAGGAGGATGGAACAAAAGTGTAGTTGAGTGGAACAAACTAGAGCCCGTGTGTTTGCTCTCCTTTCACCCACTCTTCACAGACGGCCGAGTCGAGTTCAATAAAATGTGGCAGAGGATGAAGATATATTGTCGGGGGGAAGAGTATGAGAGGGAGCAGCGTTGTTTCCTTAGTATGGATGTACACCATATTATATAGCTTTGTTCAACTTTCGACGGGGAAAGGCTCCTGGGACGGAATAGAACGTTGGGAAAAAGGGAAAAAAATGCGACTACACGTATATTTACAACTAATATGATCAGTAGTATTACTTGTGTTAGTTACTGTTCAACACTAATTAATGTACCAATCGGTACCCTGATTAATCATACAGACCTTCTTCATACCAGCGGCGACAGGTATCTAAATTAACATAGTACTACCTGCTATTATACATAAAACGTAATGTCATTCTAAATGGTGCATAAATGGTAGTTTATCATATTTGAATGCTGATCCTATAAACTTTCTTTTGTATATTTAGAAACTTGAATAAATCACTCCTATCCACTTCTTGAATATACCTTTTGGGATAATGAGAAAATCGTAAAAATGTTCAGTCTACTAACACACCTGCCATGCCGTATACTCGTTGACTCGTAAACACTCACATTCTCTGTTTTTTTATCTTTTGGAAATAACGTTTAGATGTCTACGAGAAGAGGATAGGGAGCACGTAAACTTTTAAATCTTAAGATGCGTAAATAAAAAAACTGTGAGCATGTCCACGATACACACGCCATGTAATTTTCATTTGTTATTTCCTCTTCCGCCGCCTGCGCCTCCTCCTTTTTCCAAGCAAGTTGACTTTTTTTACATCTCATCTCAAGCAAAATAAATTCAGGGAAAAGGATGATGATGGAAAAGTTGGAAAAATCGATGTAGACAGGAAAGTACTCCCAAGAACGTATAAAGATTAGTCAACTGGTAACTTTTACTTCAAAAAAAAATTCGACATCCTCCTACGAAAAACGTGTAGGAGCATCTAAGATCAAGTGGAAGTTTTCAAAATTCCACTGTTTCCCCTTAAATTCCTGTTTTTATATTCGCTAGTGGTGATTGTGGCTGTCTAACCAATTCCAGCGAAAAAAGTTTCAATTTGATTTATAGATTTTTTTTCTTCCTCTTTTGCTTTTCCATTCCAGTATAAAGTAAAGCTCAAACCCTGGAAATTTCTCTTTTTTTTGGAGGTGGTTTCCTTCCACTTTAAGAGTTACGGGGGAAAACAAGCTAAAATAGTTATGTAACTCAAGTTTTTTTCCCCTCCCCTTCTGTTTCTCCTCTGAGAATACTATTATTTTTGGCAGTGGACTCGTCGAACCACGAACAGGAAAAGTATCAGCTTTCAACTTTTAAAGATGCGTAACACCACCACCATACTAGCACCAACCAACCACCACCTGATTGTTACTGATTTTTATGAAAAGAGCGAAGAACCACAAGTTCCACTTTAGATATGTCAAAAGGTTAAAAAAAAGACTTAAGAGTTGGGGACGGTCTGGTACGCGGTTGCATTGTATTTCATCTTATCAGAGTACGTCATCATTCCATTTCTTCTTCATGTAGCATCTTACCGAGTTACATGACTACTTTTGAGGAGGAAAAAAAGTTTTAGATTTCGGGAACAATTCTTAGTATTTCTGTGTGTGTGAATAAGAGTCATCAGCTTTACCTCACAGATTCTTACTACGACGCCCTTCCAAAATTTTGGGTTATACATCCAGTTGTTACATAATACAGATGCAATGAACCTCTCGGACTGTAATTGATTTTGAATTATCATCTGCCCCTAGCCTGGGGATCTTCCAAGTTATTCATAATAGTCGGATAAAATATTTTGTCCAGCCAGAGTGCAATCCCTACGTGTAGAAGACGACGTTTTAGTTACATATAACGTTCCATGTCATTTGTACTAATCGTGAGAGATGGGACGATAATGCAAATCACAAAATCACAATGTACTGACTGAAGCTATATTTGTACACCACCTCCAAGTGGTATTTTATCCACATTCCTGCATTCCATTTCACACCACTGCCCATATACAATAACCGGCACATAATAATATCCCTGTGATTTCACACGAGTTTCCTTCCTTTTTCATCGTAGCACTTCCTTGCTCTTGCATTGGAATGGAATGCAACTTGGAAAACACTTTTGATTTTCGTTCACTTTGCATCGTGCATCGCATCAGAGAATCATCCCGTTTCAAGTTTCTTGTGTACTCTCTCTCTCTCTCTCTCTCTCTCTCTCTCTCGCTGACGATGAGTGAACACGGGGCATGCACGCACGTATATAGTCGTTCGTTGGGGCTTTTATGACAAAAAGGGCTTTGAAGACGAAGCAATTCTTCTGTATAGCTTGTATCGTTGTTGTTGTTCCCTGCACCCTGCACCATCCACATATATCCACTGGTTGACATTCCATTCTTGTAAATTACTCTCTTGAAACACAAGTCAAAGTCAGCAAGTGAGTTCTGTTTGGTTGAGAGAGTACATAAAATACTGGGAATTCACAAGAGCATTAGTTTTTCTCGCTTCAACTTCCCTCTTTTGCGCTTTTGCTGACTCACTAGCACCGAGACATTGAGAGTTGGCTGAGCTGAGTGAGCACTGAATAATGATATGTAGCTTTAAAGTTGATCTCGGATCTGGGGAGAATGGGTAAAAAGAATAGCAAAAAAAGAAGAAAAAAAAATATTCTGTTGAGTTGCAAGTTCAAGTTGAGTTTTTTTTCTTCTTATTCTCTTCTAAATCGCCACATGCAACCGTCTTCCTTTTTATTCTAGACAAGGCAGAGTCATGAAGGATGCATGAATCACACACATATTATATGTATATGTATAAGTATACATCTGATATATATTGTGTATAAAATGATTCCCAGGGTGGTTGAAAAAAGTGACATATTTTTGTCTGCACTTGCTCCTTTTTTCCCTCTATTCCTCCCCTGAGTCCATAAAGTCGAGAGGACGACGAGCAAAGAGGATGGATGGAAATACGGGCCGAAGAAGAAGAGGAGAGACAGAGAAACAAGTTTTCTATCACTCGTGCTGTGCTCTTCTCCTCATACGAAAAAACTCTTCAACTGCGCTCACCATATTTTTTTTCCTCCACTTGTGAATATTTCAGAGAAAAAAACGGCTTCAAAAGTTCATACTGGGTTTTCGCAGCAGGAACAACAAGTGAATGCAGTGACACTATCAAAGAAGGATATATAAATTGGTTGTATCAGAGTGACACAACCTCTTTAGCCTTATATTCACATGTCAATCCACATTTTAGCCCGAAATATGAATGGAAACGATAACAGTTTTGAAAATCACATTGTGACATTGAATATACTCGGCGGATGGGCCGTCGTCATCGGATTCTCGTCTGGAAAGCCGGGGATAATGCCACTATTCCAACAAAATGTTACAACAAGAAGAAGTGTGCAACAACCAACATTTTTTTAAACAGGGAATTGCATACAACCATACTTACTCTTTAAAAAAAAGAGCCACAAATCCTGACACCCGGGAGCCATCATCATCATCAAACAAGAATGTTGCACTGGAGCGAGCGAAGCACTATATATACGAGCCCATTCACGAAATCCACTCAATCTCTCCCTCACTCGACGTGCCTTTCACTTTGCGTTATGCAACTAAAAGAGGAAAAAAAACTAACTTTGCATCCCCTTCGAATTCCCTTCTTCAATATTTTCTCTCTGTTGTAATTCCTTTCTTTTGGAGCCATTTGTGAATGTCTTTGTATGCGTATATCTTGATGCACTTTGAAGTGCCTTTTTTTCTTCATGATGATGTGCAAGTTGAAAATGTCTGCTACATCCAGAAGAGCGTCCAATCGATTCCACATTTTAGCTTTGCAAGAGAGAGAGAGAGAGAAAAAGAAAGCATTTTTACTGCACGTTGGAATACGTATAGAGGGAGTAAAACTTTTCTATAAAAAAAGTTGTTATTTTTTCTTCTTCTTCACTTGTGTTGGGTCGGGTTGTGGGAAATGTGAAGAAAGAAAGCCGCCAGCTTTGATATTACTTTTTTTTGCAGTAAATGAATGGAGGGATTTTGAGTCACGTTTTATTAGGGATTAGGGATGATTTCGACAAATTGATATATAAATCGACATCTCCTTTCGGAAAACTCAAAATCACAGCTTTTTTTACCAAGCGTATTAGAGGGATGCATGCCCTTGTGCTGGCTCGCCTTCCTAAAAGCATTCAATTCAACTATATGATTATGGAGTTCTTTATAGGGAAAAACATTCCAGCCCATTCTTTTCCACTAAAAGAAAACTATATTGGGTTCCTCAAAAGAAGGAAGACATTGAACCAGTGAAGCATTGAAATAATTGATGATATGGTTTTTGTACTTTTCTTTTGCATCTCGCTCCTCTTACCATGTTTTTCTTTGGAAAATTGCAAGCAAATCCAAGGGAAAATGTACAACTGCTAGTTAAACTAATCCGAAATGGTGATTTCGGGGAGGATATGGAAAAAAATGTTAATTTCTTTAAATAAGCGGGGTTTTTCCTTGTCTTCCAACCAGGATCTTGTCTCCTTGTTAGCTCTCCCCGCAATCTCCACACTCTCGACTCTCACACAATGAAAAAGTGATTGCCTGCCAAACAAACTTTATTATTTTGGTGGCTTAGAGGAGGAATGGTGGAGGGATGGGAAAACGAGATTTTTTTGAACATACTTTCATTCTTCTTATTCTTCCAAGATGACTATAATTTTTCAAGAGGATGGGTGTACAACAAAAAAAAACAGTGTAGTGACGGGATGAGTATGAGTATGATGATGATGATGATGATGGTGTCATGTTGAATGTACAGAACGCAGAGACGTGAATGAACAACCATTATCTCACACTTTAAAACATAATACGAGACAAGCCAGTGCAGTGCAGAGAGACTTTATTTACGAGGAGAAACATCAGAGTGGTTAACTGCTTGTAGTAACTTTATACCATTGTCGAATGTGACATAAAAACCTTGTATGGGCTGTGGCAAGACAAAGTAAGAATTTCATTACGGGGGAATGAGGATGAGTAGAAAAAAAACCAGTAAGCAACCTGAGAAGACAATACGTAATATCGTCACATTCGTCTTGGCTAAAAAATAATCCCCAAGCTTTAGGTTATACGCTGGCATAAACAAATCAAGATTTTCTGCAAAAAATGTCCCTTTCATGTTGGCGACTTTGTAAATAAATGCTGCAAAAATGTTAACTAAACAGAGAGGAGGACATGTGGAGTTAATATTTTTTTATAAATCGGGTCGTTATTATCTTTGAATTTTAAATTCTCGGAAAAATCCCTGCTTTTTGTCAAAGGCTCAACTTTGTTGAAGAAATTATGACGGGATTTTTATAGAAAAATATCTCTTTTTATGTCGCAGAAGCCAGAAGCAGACTGAAAAATGTGACTGTTGAGCGTATTCAGTCTTCTTTTATGTAAAAAATAATAATTTATGTTACCACCATGAAGTGCAAGTAGGAACCAGACGTGGTAGTACAACTTTTGAAGATTTTTCTTATTAGGAATGTCAATGAATAGCTGGTTGATGCAAGTCGCTGTCGCTGGTTCTTTTGCGTGTAATATCAAGCTTAGGAATTGCTATTTTATCCCAAAGGGGAAGAGCAAGTATGCCACCAACACTTCGACATGTTTCTCACGGCGAGGTAAAAAAAAAGAAAAGAAGTGTTGTTGAGTTTGGAGTATTTTTTTTCTTCTTCTTCTCCTCCTTTTTTACTCCGCACACCAACACACCACCAAGCAAGGATCCAGGAGGAAACTTGTAAACACGTGAACATGGAAGGAACGCGAGAAGAATATTTTTTTCAGGGTGCATCATCACTATCACCAGACCAGGACCGCAGCGTTGCGTTGCGTTCCTTGCCTCATCATCATTTTCGTCGTCCTTGCTTTCTTCGTCGTGTCTCCTCGTTTAAATAAGGTTGTGAATGGGATATCACTTGGGTATACCAGGATTCATTATTTTTCTACCTTGTCTGCTGATCTGAGAGAAGAAGGTTCGATGATATGGATTTTTATAATCCAGAGAGAGTCCTTATTCATCCTGGGAGCGAGATGAGGAGAAGGAGAAAAAACCACTAAGGCTGTGGAATACTACGTACATGCTTGCTTGCTAACCGTTTCACCAAAACCCAAAGATGTTGGTCATACACGGATCATCTATATGTCTATGCCTTTACCTTTATGAATATAGTCTGATGATGATGATGATGATGCTTCTTGAATATAATCATCTTGAAACAACCTCATCCAAGATGAAATGGAAAATTTAAACCAGCAGGGAATGTAGGTGCACGGATCCATCCAGACGAGAGCTTTCAAGCAACAACGCAAAATACATAAGTCTACTTATTGTTAGTGGCGGGGTTGAGAGGAATATATATATAAAAAAAACTGAATAAGACTCATCTTTTTCTTCCTTCTTGGGCTGACTGCTTATTTACCTTTTTCTACTAGTTATTTACCTTAGGACGAAACATTAGAGAAATGAGAAGACTTAGACTTGCGTTTAGGAAGAATATTATCCTATTCGAGTCTACTTCTTTATTGGGACTATACTGTTTTGAATACCATATCTTTTTAACCCGAACTGATGGCGATGGCAAATGGCTGTGTGTAACAAAATACACAGTTTCATTTTTGTGTGTAAAAGTAATTTAAATCTGGAGGGCTGGGAAGAAGGTACAAGGGATACGGATAGGAAAGTCGATATTCTTATTGACTTTAGGTCCAAAAAATTCTATTTTAGTCTGGACTCTGAACGGACTGAGAAGCTCCGCACAAAAGAATGTATTTGAATTTGAACAATGGATCAAACAATGAGCCCAGCTCCTCTCTCCTCTCTCGTATAATATGGATCACTCACCGGCAAGTTGGGATTATTTTTTTCTTCAAAAAAGTTATTGAAAGGAGCGAGGCCAGTTGGCAGCTTTAATGGTGCTTAAAAAGGCAAAAAAATATATATATTTAAAATATCCTTTTACACACATGTGTCCCGAGTGTTACACACATTATAAAAGTTAATTAGGAAAAAAAGTGAGGGGAAAAACAAATGAGTAATGCACTCGGCTGGGATGCATGTGCAGTTGCAATAAACCTACAAGGTCGTATATTTTACTGGGTTCACCTTGCTCACAGAAAGAAAAGCCGCTGTCATCCTACTGGCTTGTCGGTGTTTTTCTCAAAAAAAATAAATATTTTTACAGCAACATATTATATTGTCCGTGTAGCGTTGTTGTGTTTTGTTTAAGGATGAGCGTATTTCCTTTCGAATAATATGTAAAATAGACACATAGCGTATTTTAACTATTGCTATTAACATAGTTATGCAGATGAAGTTAGGTGTGGAGATATTGTTTACGAGATGGGGATGGGATGCCATTTTCCAAGATTCAAAAGCCAACGCGATTGCATGAATAAGAAGGGAAAGATGAGAGTTTTTCGTTCTGGGTTTTCTCAATGATGACCAGAGACCAACTCTCAATTCTTTTTTTTTTCTTTTTCCTTTCCGATTCCATTCAAGCAAAGGCACGCACGGTTTCCCTTAATGAGAAACAAGAAGCTGGAAACAATGGGATGCAAAGTTATGCGTAAAATATATACACCATTCCAGTTTCCCTTGAAGTATCCAAGAAGAAAGTGGTGTGCTTGACGCTATATCCTCCCCGTAATATTTCCCTTCATTTTCCTAATATTCCTAATGATAATGCTAATGGTTCCGGTGCTGAAGAAAAATACAAGTTTTGAAGGAGTCCTTCCTCCATCTCCTCCTCCTCCTTTCTTTGAGCTTCTTGAAGATGAGAAGTGATGCGAGTTGGTGCATTGTCATAATTTGAAGAAAAAAAGAATGCATTTTACCTTTTTTCTGATGACTCATGATGCCAGAGAGATATACATAATGATCTAGGTGGTGATGAGGATGTCGTGCGAAAAAGCTATGTAATAGGGGAACAGGATAGGAAAATATA
>JAANSN010004049.1:0-16269 GCA_036850665.1 Dicranocentrus wangi | reverse complement strand
CGCTTGCCAATAGCTTCTCGAGCACCTCTGTAACGTAAATTTATATGTTGAATTATTCATGAGGT
Source organism: Dicranocentrus wangi (assembly GCA_036850665.1). Lineage (NCBI taxonomy): Eukaryota > Metazoa > Arthropoda > Collembola > Entomobryomorpha > Entomobryidae > Dicranocentrus > Dicranocentrus wangi. The sequence goes on along the minus strand of JAANSN010004049.1, from coordinate 16,204 downwards.
TTAATCTAATATCCAACCTGACTTAAAATCTACTTACTCAAATGTAGGTTCCGCTTCATACCAGCCATACATGGAGTGCGTGTTGTAGTGGGTACTGACAGTATCAACGTGATCAGGACAAAGCGTTTCCGTTGCTAGTTTTCCATTACCATGAAGGGATCCTGAAAGTTTGTAAAAGAGACCATCGTGTTTAAAGCAGCACAATTCAAAAGGCTGACAACCACGCCGTTTTTGAAAGCGTACTTGGATAGTATGGAGGTTCATTTAAGCTGTTGGTAACACATCCCTCCTCGTAATCCCCTTCAACAAAGTTGGCCGGTTCATTCATATCCTAGAAATAATGCAATATATGATATAATTATTTGAAAGTGTCAATCCACAGTAATAATTGCAAAAATAAAATGTACGTGAAATATTACAATCCAAAGAGCATCGAATTCCAAGAGATTATCGTGCATTTCCTTGATCATCAGCTTCCACCACTCTTTCGTGGAGTTTTTGGCGTAGTCTGGAAAGTAGCAGGCGCCATCTGGCCACACCTTCCCACGAGCTGGGGTTACTCCATCTGACCTCTTTACCCAAACGTCCATTTCCTCTCCAAGTTCAAATGGTCGATAACCTGGCGGCTCAACGGCACTAATACAAGGATCCTATTACGAACGAATATATTTCCAATTTCAAAGTGGCTCGGTCGGATAATAAAATCTTGCAACATTATATTATTTTGCGATGAAGCTCAATGCGCTTACCAAAATCGTCATAAAATGCATTCCTTTGGCTTTAAGTTCTTTGGCAAATTCATTCAGACCAGCGAAACTCTCACTGAGGGTGAAGTCGAGATTCTGGTATAATTAATGTTGTAATTATAGTAGACATAATAACAGCATCATGTCCGCTATGATGTAACAAGATATGATGTAATCGGAAATTTGCACTTACTCTGTCCATGATATCGATATCGCCATATTGAACATCCTGTCGTTAAACAAAAATCATATTTTCAATGGATCTCAAAAAGGAATTTTTTGGAAATGTGTGTTCATAAATTGTTAGGTTTGCGTACGTATGGGATTTCAGAAGCAATCATTCTATCCACAACAGTCTTCATATTTTCAAGTGTGTCGTAACCGTGTCTAAAAAATGAAGAATACAGGACATACAATTTGATAAAAACTTGTATGTACACTACATTAATATAACATTTTAATATAGACTCATCAGACCTGCATAAGTGGAAGCCCAATGCCCAAAAAGGAACAAGATTAAATCTTCCGACAGCCTATATAATTCAACAAATATTGGAAATGTGTGTTCATAAATTGTTAGGTTTGCGTACGTATGGGATTTCAGAAGCAATCATTCTATCCACAACAGTCTTCATATTTTCAAGTGTGTCGTACCCGTGTCTAAAATGAAGAATACAGGACATACAAGTTGATAAAAATTTGTATGTACACTACATTAATATAACATTTTAATACAGATTCAGACCTGCATAAGTGGAAACCCAATGCCCAAAAAGGAACAAGATTAAATCTTCCGACGGCCTATATAATTCAACAAATACAAATATAAAGCGCATTTATAGTTTTAGCCAGTCAATGGAAACCTATTATAATATAAATATATTCTTTGGAACCTCAGAATATTGCTGAGCCGTGGTTTCGGGCGTAGGTCCAAGGAAAAAGTACATATCCAAAATACCTCCTATAGTTCTGTAAACAATTCCGGGACTTGGATGCATTTCAAATATATATTCTTTTGAACCTCAGAATATTGCTGAGCCGTGGTTTCGGGCGTAGGTCCAAGGAAAAAGTACATATCCAAAATACCTCCTATAGTTCTGTAAACAATTCCGGGACTTGGATGCATTTCAAATTCTGGAAAAATGTAAGCATAGCATAATGACTCTTGCATTTATGGATATAAATGTCAATTTATTGTAAGCTCTGGATACCATTTTATACCTTGAGCGTTGCTGTTTACAATGAGCACCGTATGAGTATTGCCATCATTGTCTTCAATTACAGTGTAGGTGGGATGCACCCCATATAAATTGTGATTACCCTAAAATGTAAAGTATTGTGGTTAAAACCACATGTAAAAATTAAAGTAACAAGCTTTATAGTATCTTACTTACATCAGGAAATTGACCAGAAGCCCATAATCCATACGTGGGTCGATGGTCAAAATTATGCCTTAAAGAATGCTGCTCATTTTCACCAATTCCGTAGACGTCTTTCGTCGGAAGTTTATACCCAATTTGGATAAATTGATCTGCAAAGTTGAACCCTCCGAGGGAAGTGTCCATAAGCACTGTTCCAGTTTCTTTCCTAATTACCTTGAAGGCGAACACTGGTTCATTTTCAAACTGCACGTCGTACAATGCATCAGTTAAGTTTGTGGCTGGAGGGTTAATCTGCAAAGGAACTTCCCACCGAGGCTGATCATCTGAAATTCTTATACGAAGTCTGTAATCCGATTGGAAATCTGCTTCCAATGTCAACGAGGTTGCATCGCCACCAAATAACGTGCTTGTTGTTGTGCGTTCCAACGCCACTTGGAAACCATGTCCAGTATTTACTGGCTCGCCAACCATCTTGTAGCCCCAGTTTTTGGGGAAGAAACAAGTTGGCGTAAAGTGTTCCGGTGGAAGCTCGGTATCACACCAGGTACACCCACGCGCAACACACCGTTCAGACGTGGGCCCTGGGTCCGGATGGCAATCCATCCTTTCGAAATCGGGCAGACATTCTTGCGCCTCGACGAAGGCGACAAGGATGCTCGTACACGCTATTAATGCTACTATGATCTTCATTGTGATACCTTCATTCCCTACAAGTAAGTGACTGTTTCAGATACCGGTGTCAGACTGACCAGGGAACCTTCTCTCTTGATCATTTTTAGCGGTGGCAATTTGCAAAGATAAAACTTGTGAATTACATAAATAATATACATCTGGGCCGAATTTGGTGTGTAAGGAGTTTAGCTGGGTTCATATGTACTATCAAAAAAATGCAAGAGGCGATAATTTTCTCGGTTGAGTGACAGTTCAGGTATTCAAAACAGATTTATGATAAGGATAAAATAAAGCAAGACAGACAACACACATGTACTCATATTTTAATTATATATTTATATTATATCACGTACGCCTGATATTTATTTGTTCGAGATTTAATTATCTTTTACTGCAATAAACAATTGGCCTACGTGGTTAGGTAACTTGTTTTTGAAGAGATTTCCACATTATTTTTAGCTGTATTCAATGAGGAAATCTTGATTGGCAGGTACATTAAGTCCTTGGACAAGTACTTCTTTTGATGGAAGCACTGTAAAATTGGAGTGGGCACTTCCATTTACAGTGATTGATGTGGGTGGAGCGGAGACACCCAGTAACCTCACGGTGTTCACCAGCTTTGTTCCCATTCCAGGATAATTATCCCGGTGAACTGTGAAACTAATGCTTTTGTTTACAGCGCTGAGGTTGGCCATGAAGTACAAACTGTTCTGAATTGGATCTGGAATTGACGAGATAATATGGGGAATGAATAGCTTTGAAGTGTGATGGCTCACGAAATGCATATTATTATCTGTGTTATATAATCAGTGTGACATGATTTTTGCTCTTACCAATAGAATCTCCGTCGTCATAATAAAAACTGCCTCCAGCTTCACCATTATCATCCAAAGCGACAATTAATCCGAACGGATTATTTCGGGAAATGTCTGTGTTAACAGCAGGCTCTTGCGTGGGAATGATGTTGCCACCGTGGACATGCACATTAATATGGTCAAGTGGGGCATCCAAATCCACATAGTTTCCACGAACATTAACCTCCTCGCCTGTGTAGTAGTCGTAAAAGCGTGAATCTGGGAAATATGCGTGCACGCTGGTTTGACCCTCATCCAGGACTGGAGTTATTAGTACTCCGGAGCCCCACAGGAACTGTCGATCGATGCCTCGGGCAATGGTATCTGTGGGGAATTCATGCCATAATGCCCTTGCCACGGTATTTCCCATCATTTCATGATGTGCTAGTAAGGTGTACAGGTACGGAAGCAAGGTGTATCGGACTGTCAACGCCTTTTTAGTAGAGTTAATAATTGCACCGTCAAAAGCGGCCGGGTCTTGCTCCTTTTTACATAAACAGAAACGTCATTAATGTTCAAAATTCACGAAAATTTAGGCGTTTCGAGTTCCTACAAAACTAACCAGGTATCCATTTCCGTTATGATTTCGACAGAATGGGTAAAACGCCCCTAGTTCTTGCCACCTCTGGCACATTTCCACCGTTGTGTCACTGTTGTGCCCACAAATATCAGGACCTACAAATGGCATTCCGAACAGGTTAAATTGTAGCATTCCAATTATTGACGCACCCAGATTACTCCAGGCACTAAAGTTATCGCCAAGCCAGTGCGTTAGCCAACGTCCTGATCCCAAGAATGTGGAACGGGAGAGAGCAAACGTACGTTTTCCTACGGCTTCTGTGACGGCTCTGCATTTACAGGGAACAGAAATGACGGTAAATATTGCGATGGGTTATCTTTGAAAAATCACAGCAGTGCGACTTACGTATATGTTGGCTCTGACTCAAACCATCCGAATAAGGAGTGCGTGTTGTAGTGAATACTATAACTGTCTTGTGCATCGGAACAAAGCGTCATTTCCTGAAGTGAGTCTCCCCTCACGCCTGAAATTCCAAATGATACCTGACATGATCTGAAGGCATTTGGTTTCTGACTCAAACCATCCGAATAAGGAGTGCGTGTTGTAGTGAATACTATAACTATCTTGTGCATCGGAACAAAGCGTCATTTCCTGAAGTGAGTCTCCCCTCACGCCTGAAATTCCAAATCATACCTGACATGATCTAATGTATGCACTTGGTTTTAAACATAAAACTTTTTCAAACTACGTACGAGGAAGATACGGGGGATTGTTAATTGAATTGGTAGAACATCCTAATTCATGATCCCCTTTACTAAAAGTGGTTGGCTCATTCATATCCTACAACACACGAGAAACCTTCATGTTGATACAGCAATTTGATTATGATGAGCAATAATTATAATACAAAACGTTCTAGCTGCTTCTTACAATCCACATAGCATCAAAGTCAAGCTATGTCATGAAATTCCTTAATAAGAATGCGCCACCATTCCCTTGTAGAGTTTTTGGAGTAATCTGGAAAATAAACTTGTGCTTCCGGCCATACCCAACCTCGTGTTGGAGTTCCATCCGCGCGCTTGACCCAAATATCCATTTCTTCTCCCAAGTCGAAAGGTTTGTAAGTTCCACTCGGTTCACCAACGCTAATGCAGGGATCCTAATATCAAATCAAATATCAAATAATTAAATATCCATCCATGTTCATATGAATTTTAGCCATGTATCCATTAAAAATGTCCAAATTGCATACCAAAATCGTTATAAATTTTATTCCTTTCGTTTTCAATTCTGTGACATACTCCGCCAATCCAGGGAAATAAACCGGGCTGACTGTGAAATCCAGTTTCTGCAAAATAACGATATTTGAGCAAAATATATGTATAGAAAAAAAATTTTGGTTACAAAATAGAGAAACGGTTTGTTCGCAGCAATTACCCTGTCCATTATGTCAATATCGCCGTATTGTACGTCCTAAGAAAGGGTATATACACACTGCATGTTATTTACTTTAATTACTATCATTGTTACTAATTTTAATGGGATTTACATCTTCCTCCATCTCTTACATAAGGAATTTCAGCAGCAATCATTCTGTCTACCGTAGCTTTCATCACGTCAATGTGATCGTAGCCGAAACGACATAGCTGAAAGCCTAAACTCCAATATGGAACCAGTTTATATCTTCCAACTGCCTGGACGAGTAATAATAATACACATTAATCTACATTACGCAAGTAATTCAAAGTTTATTACAATCTTGATTAAATTATTACTTGAGTGTACTGTTGAACCGTGTTCTCTGGGGTAGGTCCTAAGAAAAAGTACATATCGAGTAGTCCTCCTATCGTCCGATAAACAATACCAGGGCTTGGGTGCATTTGGAATTCTATTAAAAAAATCATGAAATGAATGCATTTACACAATGAATAGGATGCAGATATTAAAAGGTTTTTTGAGGATTTTTTTTTGTCGTTTCCAGCCTTTCTACCTTGAGCATTACTGTTCACTATTACAACGGCGTGAGCGTTTCCGTCATCTTCTAGAACAGTGTAATGAGGGTGGACACCGTACATGTTTGCATTGTACTAAAATTGTCAGTGATATCATTTGAATTCAAGATTTTACAACGTATATTTAATATTTGCTAATCGAATTATTCTTTTTATTTAACACTTACATCTGGGGGTTGATCTTTTGCCCACAGTATCCAGCGAGGACGTTTCTCAAAGCTGTGTCGGAAGGTGGGCTGCTCATTCTCTCCAATCCCGTATACATTTCGAGACGGCAATTTAAACCCAATTTGAATAAATTGATCTGCAAAGTTGAAACCACCCAAAGAGCTGTCAAACAGGACGGTTGCAGTACTCTTCCGAACCACCTTGAAGGAGAAAGTGGGCTCATTCACAAAGAGAACATCGTACAACGGGTCCGTTGCATTTGTCGGGGGTGGGCTGATCTCTAAAGGAACTTCCCACCGGGGCTGGTCATCGGTTATTCTGATGCGTAACCTGTAATCCGACTGAAAATCCGCTTCCAATGTCAACGTGTTAGCGTCCCCACCGAAAAGAGTGCTTGTAGTTGTGCGCTCCAGTTGAACTCGAAATCCATGACCAGTGTTCACTGGCTCGCCAATCATTTTGTATCCATAATTCCTGGGAAAGAAACAAATCGGAGTATTTTGATCTGGAATATCTTCCCTACACCAAGTGCAACCACGCTCCAAGCATCGCTCCTCGGTGGCACCAATGTCAGGATGACAGTCTACCCTTTCGTTATCCGGTAGGCATTCTTGTGCTCCTTGGAAAAGTTAAAGAACGAGAACTAGTTGCAAACAAAGAACGAACAATTTAAAGAAGATGACATGAATATTTTTAAAAATTTACCTATCACGACAGCGGAAATTAATACTTCCAACACCAAGACTTGGATTAGATTCAGCTTCATTTTAACTAGAAACTGCTTCGAGCGGACATTATTACAGAATGTGCCTAACCTGTTTTTACGTGCAATGCATGATAAATGTTTTTTAATGAGGAAAGCAACAAGCAACAGCAGCACTTGACGGGGATTATCAGATTATTTGATTATCAAGTTGTTACATAAATTCGATAAGTGATCCAATCAATCATGTGCAGGCCAACAACAACACTTTATGATGGACATAATGAGGCAGGTTCAATTCATACCTCCAATATGGGTAGGGTATGGACAGGCAAGTTTTGTTACATAATGTATTTATTTGAAACATTCTCTTGTCATGATTTTAACAACCGCAATCAATTATAAGTCAACGTAAAATCCTCATTTGCAACAAGATTCAGATTTTGAATGAAAACTTCCTTTGATGGCAACACGGTAAAGTTGGAATGTGCAGTCCCGTTAACAAGAATTGAAGTAGGTGGCGTGGTCACTCCAAGAAGTCTCACCGTGTTTAAAACTTTTGTTGCCATTCCCTCGTAGAAATTTCGGTGCGCTACGTAATTCACACTCTTATTTCCAGCATTCATTTGAGCAATGAAGTAATCTCCAGTTTGAATGGGATCTGTGTAAATTAAACATGAAACACGCGTGAGACTCGTGATGGTACTTACAAATGAAAATCAATGGATTAGGTATGACATGGTTAAAGCTACTAACCAAAGGACTCTCCGTCATCAAAGTAGAAGCTGCCCTCAGCTTCACCGTTGTCATCCAAAGCGACAATTAACCCGAATGGATTATTTCGGGAAATGTCTGTGTTAACGGCAGGCTCCTGAGTAGGGATTATGTTGCCACCGTGCACATGTACATTGATATGGTCAAGAGGTGCATCAAGGTCTTCATAGTTTCCACGAACAGTAACCTCCTCGCCAGTGTAATAGTCGTAAAAGCGTGAATCTGGGAAATATGCATTCACGCTGGTAGCACCCTCGTCGAGAACAGGCGTGATTAGCACGCCAGAACCCCAGAGAAATTGACGATCAATTCCACGGGCGATTAGATCCAGTGGAAACAAGTTCCACATAGAGCGAACCACTGTATCTCCCCATTTCTCGTGTCGAGCGAGTAATGTGTACAGGTATGGAAGTAATGTGTAGCGAACAAGGAGGGCTTTCTTGGAAGATTCGACGATGGCTCCGTTAAAGGCTGCTGGATCTTGTGCCTAAATAATTATCATATACATATGTGTGTACTTGCTTAATATTTTTCTTCAATCACAGCGATGTTTACATTTCATGGGATAAGCAATGACGTTTACCACATATCCGTTTCCATTATGATTACGTGAGAATGGGTAAAAGGCTCCTAGTTCTTGCCACCTCTGACACAATGGTGCGGTCGTATCTCCAAAATGTCCGCAAATATCCGGACCAATAAAAGGCATCCCAAAAATGTTATATTGCAGTATTCCAATGATGGACTTGTGCAAATTGCTCCATCTGCTAAAGTTATCTCCGAGCCAGTGGGTGAGCCACCGGCCTGAGCCCAAATATGTGGAACGAGACAGTGCAAACGTTCGTTTTCCGACGGCTTCCCGTACAGCCCTGATTATGATAAGTAGAATGAATGGATTAAAAATGCTTGAGAAGAATTGACCCGAAGGAATATTGACATTTGGCATGAACGTACAAATATGTCGGCTCAGATTCAAACCATCCGTAAAGAGAATGCGTGTCGTAATGAGTACCAACACTATCAACGTTGTCCGTACAGATGGTCTGGGATGCTAAGTGACCTCCACGAATCCGGGGTAAATATGGAGGGTTATTGAGGGAATTAGTAGCACAACCTTCCTCAACATCGCCTAGTCCAAAGTTTGTAGGCTCGTTCATGTCCTGTCAAGTTACAAATTGAAACGACCATTATGATTATTATCCTTTGTATCCACACGTTTAAGGTTTTAAGTTAGTGTCACGTTTTCCGTACAATCCAAATTGCGTCAAAGTCCAAAATTTCGTGAAATTCTTTAATTAGAATCGTCCACCATTCTCTGGTTGAATTTTTTGAGTAATCTGGATAGTAAATGGGGCCAGATGACCACATAGTCCCTCTTACAGGAGAGCCATCAGCACGTTTCACCCAAACATCCATTTCTTGTCCCAATTCAAATGGACGATATGTCCCAGTTGGTTCTGTGGTGCTGATTGCAGGGTCCAAAATTGTGATGAATTTCACTCCCTTTGCTTTCAACTCAAGGACATATTCAGCAAGTCCAGGGAAAAATTCATCGCTCACGGTGAAGTCCAGGCGATCGTGCATTATGTCTATGTCGCCGTATTGAACTTCCTGCATTTTTGATAGTAGTGTACAGTGGAACATATTATATTATTTTGATAGTCAAAATGTAATTTTAATACCTAGCTACCTACATATGGGATTTCCGAGGCAAGCATTCGATCCACAGTTGCCCGCATTACGTCGATACGATCATAGCCATATCTGCAGAGGTGGAACCTGCAAATGGATTTTTGATTTGACTATTTTAAAGCTCTGTGACATATTTACGCATATCACGCTCTCAAATAAAGCTCATGTTGCTAACCCCAAGCTCCAATATGGCGGTAATGGGAACCTTCCAATCGCTTCGGTTAACTGCTGTGCAGTGTTTTCAGGTGTAGGTCCCAAGAAAATATACATATCCAAGAGACCACCGATTGTTCGGTACACTATACCAGGATCAGGATGCATCTCAAATTCTTGAACAAACATATAACCATATTAAATCACAGCATGCTCTTGCATGCCTACGGCGAATTGAGTGTAATTAATAACTTCAAGATAAATGATAATTCTTTACCCATTGCATTGCTATTTACAATCACCACACTGTGCGCATTGCCGTCTTCCTCTAAAACTGTGTATGTTGGCTGTACTCCGTACATATTTGCATTATTCTGAAATTAATTAAAATAGACCCATCTGCACTAATAATCTTATTGATTTACCAATTGACAGTTGCCTATATTTCAAAAATTCTTACTTCAGGGGCCTGATCTCTTGCCCACAGGATCCAACGAGGTCTCTTTTCAAAACTATGCCTGAAGGATGGCTGCTCATTTTCCCCAATTCCGTACACATTTCGTGATGGAATCTTAAATCCGATTTGTATAAATTGATCGGAAAATGTTAGTCCAACTAGGGAGCTGTCTAACAACACGGTGGCAGTGTCCTTTCGTACAACCTTGAACGAAAATGTAGGCTCATTTACGAAGACAACATCGTATAAAGGGGTTGAAGCGTTTGCCGCAGGTGGGTCAATTTGAAGTGGCACTTCCCATCTAGGACTGTCATCTGTAATTTTAATACGTAGTCGATAGTCCGACTGAAAATCAACCTCAACTGTTAGCTCATTGGCGTCTCCGCCAAACATGGTGCTTGTGGTTGTCCGCTCCAATTGCACCCTGAAACCGTGTCCAGTGTTCACCGGCTCGCCAACCATTTTATATCCCCAGTCTTTCGGAAAGAAGCATGTTGGTGTGTTTTGATCCGGAACAGAAGCGGGACAGTATGTACATCCTCTTTCAAGGCATCGTTCCGGTGTGTGATTCACGTCCGGATGACAGTCAACGCGTTCGTCGTCTGGAAGACATTCTTGTCCTGGGTTGAGCCAAAAGATATTTTAGCGTTAGTTTTTTGGTCACCTTAATCGGGATTTTTTTAAACATTTTAGAGAAGTCTGTTAGGTTACCTAATACAGCCGCTGACAGCAGCAGTAGATATATTAATTGATTAGTTCCCATCTTTTGTGATACCGTGTATCAATTTGACTGCCTTCGCTCAACTGAAAATTCTTTAACCAGGGTTAGCTACTTTAATCCTGGTCCGATGTGCTCTGTTGTGTTATCGCAAATATCAAATTTGAGATAGTGGTCATCATAATAATCATCCGTATGAGATAAAACCAAGTATGCATACCTAGTTTGCATACCGCTTCAGTTTTGAAGTTATTATGAATAAATGATTGCTAGTATTACTTGAGTTTATGGGATTTTCTAATAAAGGGTCAGGAGGGCTTGGAAAAGAGCATTTTAGGCCACTACTGAATTAAATTGCTGTTTGAGGACCTGTGGGGACCATTGTCGTCTTGATTGGGGCAAGGTGAGATTGTATTGGTTTGGTATAAAGTTTCTATAATTAATTGCCTGGCGGAGAAAGTTTAATCAAGTCTATGAGATATGACGGACTGTTAACAAGTATGCTAGTATTATTTAGTACCTGAATCAAGTACATGAAGTACAAGAAAAGATAACGAGCTTATTTTTCGAGTTTCGACTTTTTCCGCATCTGGCATCAGGAATCATCTATCTACATATCTTTTAAAATACACAGAACATACGTTTCGTTATAACAAACCAAGTCTTGGATATTCTACGAAGTCTAAAGCGTATATTATGCGTATTGTGAGCGTGATACGCCAAGGGTAATAAGCCTTCGGTTAATTCACGACAAATCCATGCAGTTTCATCACACTAGATTTTCAAGGTATCCATGATTTGAAGTTATCCGCATACCATAAATTGTACCGCTCCGTTATATTTTTGCTTCATAAACCTGCGGCTGCTATGCAATTAAAATATATATTAAAAAATAATATCTACTAAATCGAAAAAGATGCTTCTTTATAAGTTTTTTTTGTGAATTAGCTCATGCAAAAACTAAACGTAGAAATTATGCAGCGTAGTTTTGAGTGACATTGATCTTTGGAACTCATTACTTCAGCTTTGAACTTTTTCGAGGTTAATAAATTTTTATTATTATCAAGCTTTCGTAAATAATTTTGGAAATCTTTGGAACTGTCCTTTCTGAACAGCGAAAATTAATACACCCACCGTTCCAATTTCCGACAAAATGGTCTTCGAGTTTAACGTGGAGGCATCGATGGGAGCCATGTCATACTGTGTAACCTTGTTCCTGTTTGCCATCCTGGTTGTTTTGGTGTCATTTGCACTCCGAGGATTGGCCATAGGACTGGCAATCACACTCGTCGAGGTACCAGGCCTTTTGCCGTGCATTTTCATTGCCTTTTATATTTACGAATACATCCGGTCTAATGTTTACACAAATCTAATTGTGACAAAAGCAACGGCGAGGTGAGCGATGAATTGAATTTGTGATTCATGTGTAACTTCACACTTGACACATCAAAAGATCATTTTTAACATTCACATACCTAACTCGTAAACCCGTTTTAATTATTGTAAATATATAGTGTCTGCAAGGTTTACATTGACGGATCAATTAGTCTTACGGACTGCATGATTGAATAGATTCATAATGGACATTATAGGCTTTCCATGACAGACAAGATCACAAGGTGGTGAACTTGAGAGTAAAAATACTACCTCACTTTATCAAATAACAGTAATGTTGAAAATAAAATGAATGATATACCTGTCTTATCTAAGCTCCGAACCGTATCAACTAATAAAGCGTATATTACTTCAATATTTTTCGCCCCACCGTATAACGAATACCTTGTTACTCTACGCTACTTCTTGTTAAATGATTATAATACCTATGTGGCAAAGCATTCGAATCTGTTTTTAATTAAATTAAATCTTATCAGCCTGTCTACTGTCTTGTCGTGAATAAACTACACTCATATATATTGGGTTTTATATATTTATTACAAAGACAATAGGGTAATTAAACAGAGTTACAAGATGAAATCTAAGCGCGTTCAGCGTCATAAAAACTAGTTTGTCCGTTTGCCCACCAACCTGTTGTTGTGAACGGACAGGCACCCCCGATCATCTCCAGTTGTGTCTCCAATTGCATACTAAGTAATTCAAAATATACCAATAAGATTCTTTTTTTCCGATCCCTTTGTTGACTTCAATTCAATGAATCTGCTTGGTATCCAAAAATACATGGAAGTACGAATACGACATTTGCATTTGGCACACGCTACACATTTAGCAACAGGATGTGGTGTATATGAAATATCTGATATCTGAATAAGAATTGCTATCACGCTACCAGTTTCTCACCAGTTTCTAATGTATGTATTGCGCTGCTGCATGAGTTTGTTTTTACTAGCATTTTCACAACAAATATTATGATGACCACAGAACAAGGCAGTATATACATACATATGTACGCTTTGATTGATTATACCATTTCACTATTGCACGCTTAGTGACTTCGGCAATTTCAGGACATTCCTTATTCATCGGAATAATACGATGTCGATTTAAAGTTTTCGGTAGTAAATATAATGGGTATATCAAAGGTAATAATAATAATAAATTTCTCGGTTTGTCAGATGTACCGAATCTTAACTGCGTCCTTTTTACCTGACTCTAATTAAAGGTGAAAGAGTGGGACAGCGGTGAGGAGTTCATTTTTGATGGAATAAGAAAAGTGCCTGTCCTCGGGGCTGTGTATGCTGTTCCCCGAACCCTTACTTATGGACTATCCGGCAACAAACGACAATCCGAATACTCTGCACAAGGATTTGTTGACAACATAAAGGACAGTACAGGATACGGAGCAAAACTTATCATTGCTCCAATCATCATCTCTGCCAATGTCGGCAGTTGGCTGATTAACAAAGTGGTGTCAAGAGGTGGACAACCTGAAGCGTCGAGCAATTCCATCCAACGTTAGCGATTAACGACCAAAACCTAAACAAATTCATGCCACCCACCAGAACAACCTTTTACATCACGTATCACGTTTTCCATTATTTTTCATTTTTTTTTAAACCAAGCATTTTTTAATTTATTCCACTCATGAGAGAATAAAACGGTAGGCTTTTATAGTTGAAAACTGCATCTAGAACTGTTTTCACGTATAGTTTCATCCACTCTACAAACGACCGTGTGTGATTATTCAATTAGCTTACCTAATAAGTCATCATTGTTGCGGTTAAAAAGGCAAGTCCAGTCTAATCACGCTCAAATGGTATGATCATTTCTTGTCAAAATCTTAACTTTTTACACCTTATTTACAATCCTTGAACAGGCCTTTCGTGAAATGAATCAAGTTTGAAAAGTTGTTGCTTTTTTACCGCATATGCATACAAATCAGATCTTTGAAACAAGATTTCGTAGATTCCACTCCGCTTCACTCAACGTGATAAACAGATTTAATTAAGCTTACAAAAGAAATTTGATGATTTATGATTGGGAAATGCCGGTACTCAAGAACTCGCAAGCCACCAGTCTGGCTCAAGGATGTATTTAAATTAATAAAATCATGGGAAAATCATGACCACAGGGCTACCGTGCAAATTCATTGTTGATCATTTTTATTTCAAATTATTACTCTCAGTATTGCTTTGGTACATTTCATTATTTACAAAAAAAAACATCGTTGTGAAAATTGATCTGTGCATTTTATCCTACAGCACATAATATTATAATGCCTTCCAAAATTCCAACTTTTTAGCACGTCGCGTCGCGTCAACATTCATCATGATTGCTTCAATTTTTTTTTCACGGATTCCGGTTGCGGTTCCAAACGACTTTTTTTTTTTACATATATCGTGCATCAGATTAAAATACATTAAACAACGGCTACCCTCTATCCATAAATATAACGGTTTGTCTCGTGACTACGTGTACATTTTCAAATTCGATTTATCTTTGAAATCAACAGCACGCATGAGAACATTAATTTTTTTTCCACAAGGGACGCGACAGTCACCACCAATTACCAAGGAATATCATGTCAAATCAGTGAACTAAAGCCATTTTTGATTAATTTCTTTGTGCAATGATGATAGTTACCCTCTCCTACTAAAAGCTAGTGATGTGTACCTGTACGCATATATGTATATTTCTAGTAAAAACAGAGTAAACATAGTAAAGTGCAAAAATGACTGTAAATGTCAGTTATTTTTTATTCTAGGTGAATAATAGTACCATTCGAGCATTGAAATGAAAGTGCATTACAAAAAAAATCTTAAATATAAATTACGTATTTACGTGTATAGCTCGTAAGTGCTAAGAGTGTATGATTTTATGTGTAAATGACAGTTTTACCATCGTATAATATTCCGTGTGAAGAAACTGCAAAAAATCTGTGCTGCAAGTGGATTCCTATACAATATATATTATTATAAACTTACATTCTATTTTACTATTATTGTACTCTATCAATTAGGTTATTTATTTCATTTTATTAACAAAATAGCTGTACCATATACGCAGCATCACGGTAAATTTCTTAAGTAAATTGTGCAATAAATATTCGTTTTTTGTAAATCACATAATATTTACATTCGTTACTTCTATGTAAGGCAATAAGGCTGTCTTTTGTGAAGTACGGGTTGTAATGTACCATCTGCATCTTTAAAAAAAACTTCAATGAAATTCGTATATTCTTCTAAATTAAAGCTACCACCACATGCTATATACCTGTTACTACCTACTACTATACTTATGGCTAAATACAAACTCAGGCTATCATACTTTTTTTAAGTATCTATAAATATCAGATATTACATGACGTAAATGCCTAGGTACATTCATTAAAACAATGGGTATGACGTTCCAAAAACTTGAAAACACCATTTTTTAAAAATATACAACTGTAAAACCCACGGTAAATTACACTCTAGTTGCTGCACTGACAAGGCTGCTACTACAAAATGTACATAAGTTACATTATATTATGTTACTTAAAAATCTGGATTAAAAATATTTATTGTTTATTAAAAATCTGTGTTGTTGCAGAGAATGTGGAGGAATTGTAAACGTTTCGAGTACATGTAGATTTATTTATTATTGCTGCTGCGTGTTTGTATCAAATATCTAAAGCTGCTCATCGCATTAAATATTGTTTGAAATTGACACAATTGAAAGATATATTAAGTCACAGTCCGGTATACATACATTATTATTACACTTTGAAGTTTTCAGGTTTGGTATTCTTACTTCTATAGTCGCTCCTCGCTCACCTCACCTGTCTGTCACTAGCTCATGGAACCTTACCAATTCAGTGTCAGGTCATTTGATAGTGAGTTGAGTAGTACTAAAGTTTCACGGAGTTGTGAACAATAAACGATAATTATTGCATGTAGAACACTGTCTTCTCGTTTCA
>JAANSN010004048.1:0-13681 GCA_036850665.1 Dicranocentrus wangi | reverse complement strand
TTTTTTTCAAAACCTCTTTAAAATTTATTATTAGTTTTAATAATTTAGTAAATTAGTATTTTTTGTGCGGATATTCTCCAACGAGCGCTGCACGGCTACATTTACACGAGCCTCTCTCTCTCTCTCTCTGGAAAAAGGGAAATGAGTACCTACGCTTCAGCTTGGCGGATCGATAATGATGAGGAGCGTGGTGGTGTGGTGGTGGGTTGCACAAGTCAGATCAGATCAGAGCAGCTGCTGCTATCACGGTGGAAGTATCCCTCCCCGACCCTCCACAGTTCTCCAACGCAGCTACACATGCTACCGAAAAATGGATCGATAATTTGGTGGTGTGTGTGGTGGATAGTGGGAGCGGATGGAAGAGAGGAAGTGAAAGTAAAAAAATAAACTTGTTGTATCAATTTGCACGATACTTTCTCCTGCTCCTTTGGTACTCCAGTGGTCTCATAAGCACGAGCAAGATTCAGAATGAAGGGCATCCAGTTGCAAAAAGAAGCTTCTTTCTCTTTGTGCTCATACTATATACTCTACAGCGCAAGCTTTAATAATATTCATTTCCCCCTTGACATTTGGTTTTTGTGTTGAGATGTCTCCTCATGCCCATTCCTACAATATGCGTGTCACATGAGGAGATAGTAAAGAAGCTACATGTTTTTTTTGTGCAGTTTGAAAGGAAGCTGGAGGAATCAGTTGCAAAGGAAAGAGAGTGGGAGAAGATCAATATGATATCATGATGGGAACAGGTGTCTTGCCTTGCTATTCTGAACTGCATCTCATCTCGCTCGCTCTCTCACTCAATAGGAAATACTATTGGCAATAGTTGGCGGATCGATAATGGTGAGACGGGGGCAAATGGCAGAGCTCTGCTTTTCAATACGGGATTGAGCTCTTAACTCCTCTGGCTCCGTAGAAGATGCGGAATGGTCTCGGTGATGAGGATGGCGGGGAGGGAGTGGGAAATGTTCTTTGTTCGCGTCCATTCCATTCTCATAGTTTAAACAAGGCTACTGAGCGGAATAACATTGCTCGCTGCCAAATCCTAATGCCTACTCAACAGTCAAAATAAAACACCTCAAGCGTCGTTAATTAGAAATGTTTTATATTACCAGATAAGCTCGAAACACGCATGTCCTCAAGGTGGCTAAATTAGTTTCCAGAAATATGTCGAAAACTGTTGTGTGGAATAATAATTAATATCCAGGAATGTTTTGAAGTGTGATATGGGGTCATCGTTAGTTATTAGGAATGTCTTATATTACCACCAGGAGGACAACGTGACCACGTTACATGCCCTTGTGCGTGGGTTAGGTAATTTCCAGAAATGGGTAAACTGAAATTGATTGGTAAGTTACCGTCGATTTTGGGGATCCGTGTAAACTAGCGGAGCGGAATACTCACAAAATTCTTGACTACGTAGTACAGTTGGGTGGCTAAAAATGGACTGGAATGAATGTTGTTTAACGTTTCTTACGCTCGCTGGTGAGGAACAGACATGACGCAGAGCATTACACGCTGGTATAAATATAAAATGGAAACTGATGGACGGCCTTCGAGGAATGCACACATCTTATGTTAATAGAAAAGTGAAATTTGATTGGTGATTCTAAATGATGACTTCAAACCCGGCTTGTCGTTTTGAGTTTGGTTAATAATTTTTCCAACCGTTCATGCCTCCGAAGCATTTCCGGTTTATTGTCATCTTACCGATAGCTTACCGAGGAAATTCAAGCCACGTTATCGACATTTCTGTTCTATTCGAACAGCCGTTATGGATATCGACTTAGATTCAGAGTGTTTAGAAATATAGACAAACTATTTTAGTGGTGTATAACACAACTTCGTCCTATATGGTGACTTTAAACCTGGCTTGTCGTTTTGAGTTTGGTTAATAATTTTTCCACTCGTTCTCGCCTCCGAAGCATTTCCGGTTTATTGTCATCTTATCTAGCTTACCGAGGAAGTTCAAGCCACGTTATCGAGATTTCTGTGCTATTCGAACAGCCGTTATGGATATCGACTTAGATTCAGAGAGTTTTGAAATATAGACAAACTATTTTAGTGTTGTATAACACAATTTTGTTCTAAATGCTGACTTCAAACCCGGCTTGTCGTTTTGAGTTTGGTTAATAATATTTCCACTCGTTCTGGCATCCGAAGCATTTCCGGTTTAATGTCATCCTATCTAGCTTACCGTGGAAGTTCAAGCCAGGTTATCGACATTTCTGTTCTATTCGCACAGCCGTTATGGATATCGGCTTAGATTCAGAGCGTTTTTAAATATAGTGTGAAATATACTATTTTAGTGTGGTCGGTTACTAATTTGGTATTAGGTATTTAGGTTACTAATTTGAAACGATTCTCGCGCGGAGTAGCTCACGCGAGTACCGCAAAAGCCGAATGTTAATCATTGGCTAAAACAGGTAGGTCTATTATGAGGTATACGTATTTGTGTTCAACAAATATTTTGGTTAACTTCTGGTTAGTGGATCCAAACGTTTTAAATCTCTCTTGTAGATTAGCTCAAACGGGTACTGCAAAACAAGGATGTGTTTCGGTCGGTAACTAATACCCAAACGTCCCACATCAAAATAATTAAATTGTTTTCAAAAAATAAGCGTGACAGACGAACGGACAGACGGACAGACGAACGGACAGACGAACGGACAGACGGACGGACATGGCAAGATCATAAGCTCGCCGTTCTTTTGCAGCGAGCTAATAAATTGTACATATGAATAATGATAAAAATAAGGAACTAGTCGCCTGAAGAAACCTCGTGATCCTCATCCAACTTGAAATTATAGAACAAATATTTTGGTTAATTTCTGGTTAGTGGATCCGAACGTTTTAAATCTCCCTTGTAGATTAGCTCAAACGGGTACTGCAAAACAAGGATGTGTTTCGGTTTGTAACTAATTTGAAACGATTCTCGCGCGGAGTGGCTCACACGAGATTACACACTTTCAGTGCTACTGGCCCCAAATTTTTGGTACACCTTGGTCATATATTTTTATTGTAGTACCGATTTGGTTGGAGTGTTCTACTTGGCTGAAAGGGGGGTGTTTTACAGGTTGATTTGGAGTGTCTTACAGGTTGGCTGGGATTATTTTACAGGTTGATTGGGAGTGTTTTACAGGTTGGTTGAGAGTGTTTTACAAGTTGACTCAGTGTGTTCTACTGTATTATTGGGAGCCTCCTACAGGTAATGTTAGGGGCCTACAGATGGAGTGGATTGCAGGTGTTCTACTGTTATAGGAGAGTGAGTTTGGTGCAGATTGGTTGGTGTTTGGTATTACTAGGATTTGTATGGTTAGACCATAGTTTCGGTTCATTAAGACTGGTCTGCGAGCTACGTTATTCCAGCCTGACGGACTTGTTTATATATGCTCTCTTTTTGGTCTTCTTGTTTATTGCCAAGTTGTTACCGCAGTTTAGTGTTTTACTGGTTGGTTGAGAGTGTTTTACAAGTTGACTTAGTGTGTTCTGCTGTATTATTGTGAGCCTCCTACAGGTAATTAGGAATGTTAGGGGTCTAAAAATGGAGTGGATTGCGGGTGTTCTACTGTTATAGGAGAGTGAGGTTGGTGCAGATTGGTTGGTGTTTGGTGGTATTAGGATTTGTATGGTTAGAACATCAGCTCGGTTCATTAAGACTGGGCAGCGAGCTACTTTATTCCAGCCTGACGGACTTGTTTATATATGCTCTCTGTTTGGTCTGCTTGTTTATTGCCAAGTTGTTACCGCAATGAGCGAGACCCTGGGTTTTAGAAAAGCAGCTGAGAGACAGCATTCCGAGGATTGTCCTATTATTGACCTCTACTAGAAACAACCAATGTGTCCCTAACATCGGATAAGAAATATGTGAATATATGCTTTTATGAAGAAGGGAGTCACAATCAAATTATTGGATCGAGGTCGAACATCTTCCTTACTGGCAACCAAATTGGAAAATATTTTTAATTTAAAAAATAAGCAAGCGTCTGAGGAACCGGAAATTGTCCAGTACATGCATATTTTATTCATAATTGTATTAAGTATATTTTATTTCAATGCATAAAATTATTTTTAGTATATGCAGGAGGGAGAGGACGGGCATTCGGGCATTTCAGACACTTTACCAATGCACAATCGAAACTGCAAACCAATGTACTCTCTCTCTCTCTGCCTCAAAAGGTCCGCTATACACAGTCATCTGGTTCAATCCACCAGGCCAGAAAAGCTGTTTCTAAGAATGTAAAAAAATGAAATAATACAATTTTATTATAAGGCATTCGTAAACCAATGATCGGAGCAAAAAACAAAACGTGAGAGTTGTTACCTCAGATATATATTTGTTGATGAATTGCACAAGGTAGCAAATTGCTTGAATTCTCTACTGAATATTATCCCATTTTGTCTCAAAAGCTCAAGCGAAAGTAAATTGTTTGTAAGTTGTAATTCAAATTAGAATTTCTTCCATACCTGTAAAAAGAACAAAAAAGAATAAATTACTCAAAAAATTCTTAATTAATTAAATTAATTAACAACTTTACTGAGCTTCTACCTTCTTTCTCTTCATCTCCTTGGCCGCCGCTTGCTGCCCCCAAAGACGGCGGAGGATAGCGAGCCCGAGCTTGTTGTTGGTGCTCCTGAAACCGGGCCCGTTGTTCCAACTCCCATTGATTAATCAAGTACTGCTGCCTCCGGTGGAAACAGTCCGGGGTGGGCTCGGACTCCCTCTGCTGCCGAGGGAGGCTCAACACGGGCAGAATCCCAGTGCCTTGAAGACCCGGATGCGGGGTGTCGGCCCCCGAACCAGAAGCAGAAGCCCGCTGGGAGCGCTTGGTGCACGGGATCCAGGGTCCAATGCACGGAGGGAACACGCCGCTCCGAATATATTCAGCCGGACTGAAGGACGAGCAACGTGCTGGAGGAAAAGCATCATCATCCTCTCCGGTCCACACAAACCGCTTTTTTCGACCGCTCGTCGTCGTCGGCTTTGGTGGAATCTCCAAAGTTAAGTCTTTCCGGGCCACCTTGGTCCTGGGCATGCCATCCCGTTTCCGTTTCTCGCCCTCCAGGAAAGCCACTATTTCATCGGGATCCGCAGTGGGGCGACGTGGTCTAGCTGGTGAACTGCAGCACTCAGCAGCGGAGGAGGCGCCACCTACCTCCCCACCACCGGCACCACCCTCGACATTATAATCATCATCATCCAAAGCCACTGCCATCATCCACTCTCCATCTTCCCCTGAAAGTGGATCTGGCAGGGGTTCTGTTGTAAACCCTGAAGCCCCAGCAGCAGCGGGGCTATCCGGCATGTAACATTCAGCCTTAGCCTTTCCCACAACCAAGCAATCCTCCTCCACCTCCTCCTCCCTCAACCACCCTATCCCTTCGTCAGAGGAATCCGACTCCTCGGCGCCCTGATGACGCCAACACGTAAAATCCACCTCTTCCATCACGCCAACCTCGTCAATGTCCAGAGAGCCGGCTTCCGCGGTAACTGACCAGTCATCGGAGGCCGGCGTGACGAGCGGCGACGGTGACACTGGTGTCGTCTGGCTTGTCGACGGGAACTGAGGTAAGGTTTGCCCTAAAGTGGGCAAACCGTCAAGGGCACAAGCCCCTTCCATTTCAACATCCGAATCCTCTGGGACATCTACAGTGGCAACTGCTTGAGGCTCCTTTTCCTCTTCCATCCTGCGATCCAAAATTCCTGTTACAAAAAGTGAATTTAGAACAAAAAACATAATAAAGTTTAAAATATTTTTAATTGATTATTATTAATTGACAATTTTTTTACAATTTTCTCCAAATCAAGCCCCTTCCATTTCAACATCCGAATCCTTTGGGACATCTACAGTGGCAACTGCTTGAGGCTCCTTTTCCTCTTCCATCCTGCGATCCAAAATTCCTGTTACAAAAAGTGAAATTAACAAAAAACATAATAAAATTTAAAATATTTTTAATTGATTATTATTAATTGACAATTTTTTTACAATTTTCTCCAAATGCCCTTACTCTGAGTGAAAATGGTTTGTGACAAATCCAGAAGCAAAAAAGTCAAAAAGTTTTGCAATAATTCCAATCTCTCTCCTTTCCCTTTCTCCCGGTGAGAGATGACTGGCTGACTGAGAACGAGTAGGGAAAAAGTAGACCCGGCTAAAAGTTTTCCTCCTTTTTTGCAGTAGGTATTATTTGTGATGCAGGATATGGTTTTAGACTGGAATCGGATAATTCTTACCGTTTTATCACACCTTGCGAGATTGTTTGTGTCTGCATCGGAACTCACTCCGCCTCCTCTTTATCCATTCCACAAAAAGGGAAACCCGGCGGCTGCCAAGAAAGGAGACTGCTAGCTGCTCTCCCTCACAAAGTGCGATAGTACGGAAAGCTTGAAACTTTTGCAAAACTGGAATTCTTGTTATTGGAATTAGTCTTTCTCCTTGACCATATATTATTATAGGCAGATGCTGAGATTTGTCCATCCAAGTTCGGTGCACAGCCCTTTTCCGATGATGGAACACCCATGGGTCGGTCCACCCCACCCGAACCGCTTTCGACAATGTTGAAAGTGGGAATGAGCGGGTGAAGGGGAACACGATGCAGTCTACATGGAAGCTATACTACCCACCCTGATGATGATGCAGTGGGAGGTGGTTGGTTGGTGGATGGGGATGGCGACTCATCCACATCACACATTTTCTTCTGCCAATGTCGTCGCATCATCCCTCACATTCCAAAACTAAACTCGTCGTCAGTTGTCTTTTTCTCTTCTTGGGTCCGAAAATGAGCTGAAACCGCCACGTTAAAAAAAACAATTCACACCAATTAAATTATAGAATACATGGCATGGTTGATGCATGCTTTAATACATTCATTTTATATTCAAAGTAAAAAATCAACATCCACGTCATTATACGAGTATATATATGGCTGTTAAAATATGATTGTTCCTTTCAACGCCCACACACGCTCAACATCAGAATCCAACATCATTCAGCACGAGATCATTGAACGTGGGAAAAATTGAAATCACAAGTTTTTACATACGGAATTCAGTATCATCCATCCGTCACATTAATATATATACTATCATTCATCATTATTATATTCATCATGACTATATTCAGCATTATATTCGGTATTTTTTTTCGGTTAAATCCGGCTGTGTGTCCACGAGACAATCGTAAATCGGGGACATGCGGAGCGGAAGGAAGGAAGGGGATTACAACAGTGAAAGCGGTGGTGGGAAAAAGGGGGTTTCCCATCTCA
Organism: Dicranocentrus wangi; assembly: GCA_036850665.1. Lineage (NCBI taxonomy): Eukaryota > Metazoa > Arthropoda > Collembola > Entomobryomorpha > Entomobryidae > Dicranocentrus > Dicranocentrus wangi. Next base: position 6,424 of record JAANSN010004048.1, on the reverse strand, counting down.
CCTTAGTAGGGCGTGCCACGAACGAAGCTCCTTGTTTAGCTTTTTGGGACAGAAGAAGGGAAAAAATTGATGGACTTTGTCCACCACCACCACCGTTCTTCCGTCCCGTATCAACTTGGAGGGAGAGCCCAACCTCCATGTTGGAAATCGGAAATATGTGTTTAAGTCAGGATAATATAACTGTCCCCGTGTAAATAAGTGGAATGCCAAAGAGTTTTCATTCTAAAATACTCTTTTGATTATTACCTTGATACCTTGGGATGTTGATGTTGACCATGAGCTAAATAGCGGCGGGACAGGATGTTTTTCTTGAAACTCTAAATCAAATTACAAGGTCGAATTAGCCTACTTGCTCATATAGCTTTATACATCATTATGCTCATAAGAACCTTTTTGCTAGTCAACTTTTTTGGGAAAACATGATGATCATGTAAACACGGAATAATAATATATACCTATGCATTTATGAACTCAGCAAACTCATTCAGTTCAGAGGAACTCTTTTTTACTCTTTGCATCATACCATCATCATGTCATGCCTCATCTCATGGCAGCCAGGTAGGTAGGTACACAAAATAAACGCTTGTTTGTTGTTGCCCTTGAAAATGAATGTCGCTAACAAGAGCCGACTTTTCTCTTTCTTTCTGGAAATCCATACATCAGGCATCAGGTTGTTCACAAAGGAAAAAGAAAACTTTTTTGGGAAAAAGTTGTCACAATTAGGACGATGATCATGATGATGATGCTCTGATCCCAAATATTTTATGCCTGAGCACACTTCCCCACTTTACCCGTTTACACCTAGCCTCTCTGATGTAGATGACAAGAGTGAGTTGTTGAAGTGAAGTTTATGTGGAAAGGCTCTCTTGAAGTATCAAGAAGGAGAGTAGTATGGGATATATTATGGGATATTAAAATGTCTCGTAATAAATTACATTATGTGATATTAGGATTTTGCGTTTTTATTGAAAATTTGTGTGCCAAAATCCACGGGAGGATCCTCATGGATTTATAGGATCCACATGAATATAGCTTGGAATACAATACTGTATTCCTCAAGTGCTAGTGTTTCATATCATTCGCGTAACAAGTGTGTCAAACCCGTAATCTGTTTTTGAGCGCCACACAGCAGGAAGGAATCGTCGTGAATCTGTGACGTTACCTGGACGGTCATCCATCAACACAACGGGATCACTTGAACCGAAAATGGGAAACGAGCAAAGGAAGAAAGCACGGCGACAACTGATCAATAAGGGGACGAAAGGGGGAAACGAAACTAATATAATATAATACTTGTCGTAGATTTCATGGGAATAAATTCGCAAGTTGTAGATTACACTAGAGTTGAGGAAGTTGGATTGGCGCAAAATCAAAAATGTTGGAGATTGTACAGTATCATGTTTGATTTGGTGAAAGCAGCGCCGGGAGAAAGGTGCTGCGATATAGTTATCCTTTTCTTGCCCCACTTGAACATTGATTCGGGATTCCCCTCGATTTTGAAATGTGGAGCAGAGGATTATGGTAGAATTCCGCGAGAGGTGAGATGGTTTGCATTTGAGTCCCTTGTTCATGCACAATTGGTGTGCCACGGGGATCAGGAGGAGGAGGGGATCATAATAATCAATACCATGTAACCATGCATGCATATGCATGCAGACAAACCTGTCATTTTCAGTTCAAATCTAATTTTCCAGAACACAATGATTCCATATTCCATATGATCAAACATCTCCGCTAAGCACAGTTTTTTGGATGCACCATAGTAGTTTCCCTTTCCCTCTCGCTACTTTCTCCAGTTATTCCTATTCTGCATGCTTCCAAGAATATTTATCCTACCTGTTCTAGCAAAATATTAGATGGCTCAATTTCAATACAGTTTCAATTTTTGAGAAACCACCATCAACCTCAACATTACCATTATTTTACAATCAAACAAGCAGACGAACAAGGGAGAGGTTTGAGATGGGGAAAAAATATGTCAACCAAATAATATGATGACATGACACGACGACTACTTTGAACGGGAATTATCAAATTAAATTTAGTCGCTTATTATGTATATATTCCACTTAAATCCCGCTAATATAACCATCCAGTCTTCAAAATAATAACAAGGGAAACGAGTAGACGATGAATGGGGGTAATATAGATGGAAGAATAATAGAGAGTGAGACTTGAATGGAGTCTCTAGAGTCGTCGTCGTCGTCGTCAATTAGGGAGTAATTGAGCCTATTGTGGTGACTCCGACAGACAGAGATGCTGAATGCAAAGGATTATTATTTTGAAGATTTAAAAAGCATAAAAAAATATCTGATGGATGACTGATGATGTGATGATATGTATGTAGGTCCCAACTGGCAACTTTCTATTCAAATGATTCAAAGAAGAAAGGTGGAAGAAGATCAGCGAGGAAATCCGACTCCAAAAAAGCCAAAGCAAGCCAAGCATCATCATCATCATCGTCGTCGCATCAAGGGAATCCCGAGATTGAATGGAATAACACAAAACTCTTTTCTTTTGTTGATTTGATACTGTGCTTTCTTCTCTTGTGACAGGTGAGCTCAACAGTCAATCTAACATTTTTTTTAAATAGCACATATAATAGCTGAACTGACAAGCTACTTATGTGAAATACATAATATATGATGCAAATGACTGATATATTGATATTTTAGAAATATTATTATGCTGGGTGGTATGTATGATGATGTGGAATTAAGTATATGGATGGAGTGAGAGTGCAAAAACCAAACACTTTTTTCCCCTTTCATACTACATAAATGATATATGAGGCAATTAAAAAAAGTTTTTGTTTCAAGTCTCCAAAGTCTGTCTATTGTATTTGTAGGTATTACATTATTTTTTTTGCAACATGGTTTATTAGTAGGATGCTTGATTGACTGTAGCGCATCAAAATAGAATTTTGGTTTATATAATTAATTTTGGCCCATGAAAGAGTTTAATTTTGACACAACTCTTTTCAAAATATATGATTTTTGGAAGGATTTCAAAAAAGACTTCAAATCCTTAAAAACTGGAAACGGGAGCATCATTTAATTAATGTAGGTGTATATATATTATATTGTTAGGAATAAATTGTGTCCAATCCTCTGACCGCCTTCCTGCTCAGATTAAGAAAATCAGGGATCCTGAAAAAGAAAAAGCGACAAATGCATAAGTAGTTTGACACAGCATGTGGAGAAATAGTGTAATTCAAAAAAAGTTGAACTAATGCTAATACTACAATCTAGTTATTTAATTTATATAAGTATACCTGCAAGAACAGAGAGAAATTCTCTGAGAGTGTTTAGCAACGACTGCAACTCCTTAAATAGCTCGCTCTCCTTGGGATCTAGAAAAACAAAGAAACAATGTGTAGTCCGGTCAAGTCCAATGATTGAAAATAATAATTAGCCATTCATTCAGCTAAATTTGGCGCAGTAATCAATCGTCAGTAATTAATTAGCGACAATGTTCTTGTTGACTAGTTGTTTCCTCTATATACCCCATGCTCCATTGACAAGTGGAGAAATCCACGTTTTCTTGATCCACTTCAGCTCGGCGTGAAGGAGGGACAGGAGCCTCTTAATTAGTTTTAAAAGTACTGCTCTCATCTTGATGAAGCTCCTGGATGTGAAACCATTCGCCTTGGCCCGGACTAATGGAATTATTTTCAATCCTCCTCTGAATTGCTTCATACTTATTTTCGAGTTGAAAAAGAGAAGAGGAAGAATAAAAGGCGGCTCGGCTCGGGCTCGACTTTCTTTCTATTCAGAAGAGGAGGGGATTATAAGTATAAATGCTCTTAAGAGTTCAGAAGCCAAACGCAAATTAGTTGGAGGAACACAAGGAAGCCACTAGTTTAATACAACATTTTTTTTGGCTTAGTTGGTTTGGCTGAGCGAGTGCACATGAGCCATAAAAAATGAAAAGAAAAACTAGCCAATGCAATGCAGCTTTCTGGACCAAGGCTGAACGAACAAAGTTTGCGAGTTTGCTCTTTTGGGAACAAATAAAAAAAATACTATCTATATGCAGCCGTGTAGTTCGCTCACTCGCTTCTTCTTCTTCACTATCGATCCAAACTAAAAAAAATTACAAACCCGGATGGAAATACATAATTTTATTGAACTCAAAAGTCAAATAAGTCAGTCAGAAGAGAGAGCAGAGAGTTTGTTTAGCGGCCTTGGTTCAAAGGCCTATCTTTCCCCCCGACTAATGACATGATGAATTGAGTTAGAGCATCAACAACAACTTGACTTCTTCCTCTCTCTCAGATTCTGGGAAATAATCTAATTTAGACCCTATTGTCGTCAGTGTAGCGCTGACAGAGTCAGTCCGAGCGTGCAGCAGGAAGAAGGAGAAAGCAAGCAAGAAGGGAAGGGAAAGCGATGAGGAACCAGCCTGAAAGCAACAAGCTGATGATGATGATGATGAGCTTTCTCCCATTTTTCTCTCAACGTCAACGTAATAACTACGCAAGAGAGAATTTCATGTTGAAGCCTCTGGAGTATAGATAGTTGGAGCCAGACGGAAGGGGGAAAGGGCACTGGTACTGAAAATAATGGTGCGACTGATTCGAGACATGTTTTTTATTTATTCATTTATTTATTTAATAACATTGTTTTTAAATGTTGTGTATGAAATGCTCCTCTCAATCCCAATCCCTTCCTTCTCTAAAATTAGTAAAGTAGAACAAGTTACAAGTCTCTGGAATTTCCGAAAGTAGTGGAGAAGGGGAATGAAAAAAATGAGAGGTCGGTTATACAATACAACATGCTCGTCTATGCTTTACTCAAGTGTATTATTATTAACAACAAACGAACGAGAAAATGAGGGATGCGAGCGAGGAGTTGATGATGAGTTCTCTCATGATCAGTCAGTCAGTCAGTACCTATTTGTAGCTGGGCTGGTTGTGTTCCTGCTCCTGCTTCTCGTTGGAGGAGCATTCATTGAATTTTTTTTACTTATTTTTCCCTTGGTGAAGGAGGATATTGTGGGAGAATAAGAAGGTTTTATTGCAGGTTTGGATTGTTTGGATAACTAGGTTGGGTGAGGCATAATATTTTCGTGATCCTTTTTTCCCGAAAGAGGAAAGAGAGGCATCTCTTGAGGCAAATTTTAATAATATTTATGCATGCTACAATTTATTGGCACAGGGAGTCTTCCTAATTTCCAAGGTTGTTTCTGGAATGCGAGCTGTGCGATGATCGATGCCCGACATTTATTTGCTGACTGAATTTCTCGCAAGATGGAATTGTGCTGCTGCTGAAAACAACAAGGTAATATTTTGTCTTGATATATTTCATGCGAACAAAGATGGAACGGAATGTGCTTGTACGGGAAAATGCCAAACCTTTTTTTATTACACCATCAGCGAAACTTGTTAGCAATTACATTACAAAATATATTAATTAGAGTATGACTGTGGTCGTGGGTTTCACAATTAGTCTCACACGGCTTATGATTATTATCCTCCTCCTCCGCCAGAGAACTTTTAACAGGTTGCCGATGACTTCCAAGAGGACCACGCCGCTGGCCCCTCCAAGCCCAACCCCCAGCGGCACAAATACCACCAGAATATTCCCGTCCAAATTGGCCGCCTTTGGAGAGGCGTCGCTCTCCCCGTCCTCCAGAAGAATCCCGCTCCGGCGGCTCCTCACCCTCGTGAGAAAGTTGACGACAAAGGCATCCAGCCAATCCGAAATCCCGGACGAGGTCGTGATCCCTGCCAACCTCTGCACAATCCTCGGACTGATCCAGTGCACCAGCCGAACTCCCGTACTGGTACGTGAACAACGACTCCTTGCCGACGTACAGCTCGTCCTCCTTTTCCTTTTTGAGCTCGTAGGAGAGCTCCAGGGCGTCCAGAGTGGGGAGGCGGATGGCCGTCTTGTTGCAGGGAAAGAGGACCTCCCGCACCGTGTAGTTTTTCCAAATGAGGACATCCGCCGAGTGGGGGTGAGCTCGAGTGTGGTTCATCAACAGCTCCATCTGGGGGCTGTGCCGCCGCCCCGAGCCCGATGTGTCAAAAAACGCAAGTCCCGCAAAATTGATGAAGCCATTTTCCACGACGGAGTAGAACTCAAGTTCCCCAATGGGATCGTAAATCTGTCGCTTGACGAGGGATTCTACGGAGTGGAAGGCGCCCATCAGAGACTCAGTTTTGACCCCCGTGTCCTTCATATCCCGGTGGAAGTCCTGGGAAAACTGGGTTTTTGTCGAGCCAAAGGCAAACACGGCCCTCTGGTAAATGTCGAAGGAGTCGGCGACCAGTTGGGAGAACCTCTCGTACGGGATGGGCTTGCGCGGGAGGGTCAGGTTGGAAATGTTCTCGTTCCGGTAGGCGTAGGTGAGGACGACCGTCATGAGGAGGAAGAGGCCGACAACGAGACGGAATCTGGAGGAGAGGGAGGACCTCCTG
>JAANSN010004047.1:0-16291 GCA_036850665.1 Dicranocentrus wangi | reverse complement strand
CTCATTTATTAGATATTGGAAACTCAATTAATATGCTAAACATACGAGTTTGGAGAAACGAACAAGCTTTTACCTGTATATATATACTGCTCCAATATTCTTGACTCACCTTGCGAATAAAGGGCAACCCCACGTCACCTTGTTCCCATTTTTAGTTTCGCCTTGAAGACGGTTAATAGTCCAGAAGGGAACGCGCATCGCGTTGGCTCATCATCCTTACTTATTAGCCCACTCTTCCTAATCGGAATGAGTTTTCTCACAATTCTGCCCGTGTTTGGAACATGCGTGAAAATAGCAGAGGCCGTTGGGATGATCCCTTTCGGGTGGGACGCGGACCGGGAGCTGCTCCTACTGCTTAATAATAGCGGCCACAAGAAGAAGCGGTTGTTGAAATATTATTATCACCGATCCACAATTGCTGTGCAGGTGCTGCTGACGGCTCTTCTTTGCTGGAGAACTGTCGTTGAGCGGAAAGCAGCCCGGCTGGATGAGCTGATTCTCAATGTTTTTGTGACGGCCTGTCTCTTCGGCTTCAACGAAATATGCTGGGTGGTCAGTGTGAAAAGGAAGGGGTTGGTGGGCTTCCTAAACGCTCTAATAAAATTACTCAGACGTCAACAGATCCTACTGCTTAATAATAGCGGCCACAAGAAGAAGCGGTTGTTGAAATATTATTATCACCGATCCACAATTGCTGTGCAGGTGCTGCTGACGGCTCTTCTTGGCTGGAGAACTGTCGTTGAGCGGAAAGCAGCCCGGCTGGATGAGCTGATTCTCAATGTTTTTGTGACGGCCTGCCTCTTCGGATTCAACGAAATATGCTGGGTGGTCAGTGTGAAAAGGAAGGGGTTGGTGGGCTTCCTAAACGCTCTAATAAAATTACTCAGACGTCAACAGACGAGTCAACCGGGTGGAGTAGCAGGGTCGAAGAAGTCAGCAAAAACGAAGGTGATAAAAACGGGACATGGTGATTGCAGTCGTCCACAAGATGCCAATGCCAAACTGCTTTGGTGGATGGTCAGGTTGTTTGCCGCAGCACTATACCCTTCTCCGCTATTTATTGCCGTTGGGGTAGTGACGCAATTTCCCTGTACTGCAGCCAGTCTGATAGGCTGGATGTTGCCTTACTGTCGTCGCCATGGAGACAACCAAGGGGATGTTGTTACCCCTAGCGACTACTTGCTGGCAGCGCTAAACATGTTAGCTCTGCTGGTTACCTGGACCGGCCCTTTCTGCTTTGGAATGTTGATTGCGATAACAACCATATGCACCATAGTTAGTATTTTGGGGTTGCTAAGGAAACACGAGGCGGACAATGGGACTTTGCTGTACAGGAAAATTCAAATCCTTTGTGCTGCCTTCAACGACATTTACCGCGTCGGGATAACGACCTCTCTGGTCTGGGGACCCTGCATGGCTTGCATCATATCCACCTTCATGTTGGTCCGCATTGAGTACTCCATTTCAAAGTTGCCCTTTGTGGTCCTCTTCTTGGCGGGTGACGTCGTTGGGGCGGTGCTCATTATCGGACTACACGGGTGTATGGGAAGAGTGTTCACCTCGTCGAGGAGGATCGTTGACAAACTGAGAGTTAGCGAACGGGATCCTTGGAAGAGGCGATTTAATCGTTCCTGTCCTCCAATACGGATCACTGTCGGAAGCTGCAACTACATGGGACGGCTAACCCCGCTCAAAGCAATGCATTTTAACTCTCTTCATAGCGGTCGGTTATTGCTCATGAAGTGATGATTTGGTGAGAAAATGTTGTTATTACTAATATATTCACGCAGTCAATATTTCAACGTTTGTGTTCTATAATTACATAGATGTTGTAAAAATGAAGTTAGTGAGCATTATTTTATTAGAGTAAGTATTTTTCATAGAATCTCTCAGTTGCTTCATTCAAGTGTTTCAAAGTTGCATTCGAGGTGCTAAAACAAATAAAAACTTCTGGTAGGAAAACAATTCTTAAAACAAATTTGAGATGTCGTCTTAAGCATAATTTGCTGCTTCACAATCTCCTTTACTTAGAATTTTAAAATTCGATTTTGTTGACAAATAGTAGAGCATGTACTATATATCATAGAGGTGTTCCATTTAACATACATTAGTATATGTCATATACACGTACAAATGTCATATATGTGTCATATATGTTAGTATAGTACACATGTCATAATTGACAGCTGATAGTATTATGCGGGTATTAAACGGAAAATCATCATTTCATCAAATGAAGCATTACCGTTGTGACAAGTGTTTTTGGTGGTAATAGGGACAAGAAAGTAAATGTATTTATTTAGTAACTTTTTGTTCACGAATTTTATACTAAGCTTACTAAGGTTTCATACTAAGCTCCTAAGCTTATGCTTATTCCCGACCCAATTTGTTTATGCGGAATAACCACTCGGGGTTTGCCTCGCATTCAAACCCAAGATCGACTCAATCACTCTAGTCACGAATGCTACTGAGCATTTGAAGAACTTGCAAACTCTACTGCCCGGATTTGGAAAAAGATCTGAATTTGTATACCTCCTCTGGCCCAGAACTTCAATATCTCTTACATACTAACAAAAACCTTAACCCTAACCAAGATACAAAAAGCCATTTAAGACACGCATTTTCATTGCAGTGCGTACCTATATATAGAGTGGGAAGGTCCACTATTTTAAGGCAAGCATAAAAAATCATTTTAAAGTATATACATTTTACACAGCGTGGGTGTACCTCAGTTTTTATCCAAAAAAGGATCTCAAATAGTCCTTTCTCGGTTCATTTAAACTGAGAATACCCCAGGTGCCAAGATGCATCCAGCTACGTGTCCCTACTCCCTCTTTTAGAATTTTGTTCATAAAACAATAAAACAGGAAAAAAGGTATTTTGGGTTCTGGATCTTTCCAGTCCCATTAGATAGGGAAAACGCTGGGATTAAAGAGTGTATCAACATAGTGTATATGAATCAAACTAAATCCTGCGTGGCTACTTCGTATACACCGAAAGGTCCGCCAATGAGCTGACTAAGCCTTGAGCCAAGTTTGCTAGAGCATTGGAAGTTGGAAACCTGTATGACCCCGTTTCGGAAATACCATTGCTAGAAGGTTAGACTGTCTAAAGTGGATAATGCTTAGAGCTGACACTGAGACCAAGGACGAGCAAATTGTGGAATTGGTTGCGGAAAAGGAAGCAGCGAAAGCAAAACTTGAAATCTGTCAAGCTGAAACTGAGACCAAGAACGCGCAGATTGTAGAATTGGTTGCGGAAAAGGAAGCAGCGAAAGCAATTTGCTGCAGAAGCGAAAGAGCGATTTGTGTAGAATTATTATGATATTGCTACTTTAAACATTGATATTATGTTGATGCATGTTTAATTATAAAATTTAAACTTTTTAAAACACATCACACAACTTCTTGTGAGTAGGATACTTGTAGTATAAACTGGCTCACAAACTTTTAAAACTTGTGAGCAAGTTAAAAAGTTTAAAGAAAATGCAAACAAAAAAGTAATGCTTGATCGTGGATTCGAACCATGACGGTGTGTATTTCATTGACTGACCATGGATGCCATACGGATATATACGGATATATGTAGTAGCTATCCAAAGTGTGCAATTCTTGGTATTCTGGTAGCAAGTGTGTTTTAGGAATTTACACGTGCCTGAATCCTAAAGTTAATAGAAAGGAAAAATGTTCATCTTGAGCAAATTCATGCACGGGGTAAATAAGTTAAAAATCGAGATGAAAATCATCGGAAATCCTTGCTAAATAATAACATGCACGAAGGAAATTATTCATCACAATTTTCATTTAGAAAATATGAATCATTCAGCGTATCTACTATACATTTATGTGTAATGAGTAATTATTGCTGTCAAATATTTTCAGCCATTCATTTTTTGCACGCTTTGGAATTTGTAGAACTACTAAAGATTACATAGGCTGCAAATACTTTATATTTCTAAAACCAACTAAACACGAATTGAAAGGAAGAAATGAAACCTTCGTCATGTCATTTCAGTTCTAATCATGGACTGAAAAGGAACACAGAATTGCAAGTGAAAATGTTTCGTGTGTTAATATTTCTGATAGTGGTTCCCTCGTCCCTACAGGATAAGTGTTACTACACAAAAGATGTGTAGAGTCGTAATGTGTTTATATGCAGTCGCAGTTAAACGCATTTGTGTGTGTAGACCCGAAATATATTTTACATTTTTCATCANAAAATGTTTCGTGTGTTAATATTTCTGATAGTGGTTCCCTCGTCCCTACAGGATAAGTGTTACTACACAAAAGATGTGTAGAGTCGTAATGTGTTTATATGCAGTCGCAGTTAAACGCATTTGTGTGTGTAGACCCGAAATATATTTTACATTTTTCATCACTACTTTTACTTAATCTGCATGATATACTTTCGTGACATTTGCTTACGAGTTACAACAATCATTTGGTAATTAGATCGTATATTTTGCCAAAGCATAATATTAATTAAATTCTATTCTACTCAATTATAAACATAAATAGTGTACTCTAAATGGAACCCCTGTATATGTAGTGCCTACTCTACTACTTGTCAAAAATTCGAATTTTAAAATTTTAATAAAACAACATTATGTAGCAGCAAATTATGCTTGTGACGGTATATCAAATTTCCATGATTACTATTGGAAAAGCTAAAAATTTACAAAATTTAAATTTCTGAAGCTGATTTTTCAAACTTATAAGGCGGAATGTTATAAGATAAATATTGAATTAGATGCAGTTTTGGAATATGGGCAACCCTTTTCTCTATGAATTTCTATTTTTACGTAAATTTGAATGGTTTCCAAGATATTTACAAAACATCTAGTTTTCTGAATTACTTTTTAACAAAATCGAATTTTTAAAATCTGAGTCTGGACGTCTTTGTTTGGTTAATTAGCCTTGGAACGACGTATCGAACGTTAAATAAAGGCGCACAACAGATGTTCGACATCTGATATTTTTATATTATAAAGTGTTTTACGGGACACTTAACTTTTGTAACGTTATTTCTAGTAAGCCGTAATATAATACTTCACTCCTCATTCTTCCACTCACTTTATGAGCAGCATCCGAGCACTCTGAAGTGAATTGAAATGCATTGCTTTAAGCGAGGTCAGCCGGCCCATGTAATTGCAGCTCCAGGCAGTGATCCGAATTGGTGGACAGGAGCCATGAAACCGCCTCGTCCAGGGATCCCTTGGCTCGCTAGCTTTTAACTTGTCAATAATCCTCCGAGACGTGGTGCACAGCTTCCCCATACTCCCATACATCCCGATGATGACAACGCCGCCAACAATGTTGGCTGCCAAGAAGATGACCAGAAAGGGCAACTTTGAAATGGAGTACTCAATCCGGACCAACATGAAGGTGGATGTGATGCAGGCCAGGGAGGTTCCCCAGATGAATGTGGTCGTTATGCCGACTCGGTTAATTTCGTTGAAGGCGGCGCAAAGGATTTGAATTTGCCTATAGAGCAGAGTCGCACCTAGCGCTCCAGTTGACTTGGTTTTTCCATAGCAACACAGCCTCGCCTCATATTTCCTTAGCAACGCCAGCAAACTAAGCACTGTGGTTATTGTTGTTATGGCAATAAGGGCTGCAAAGCAGATTGGGCCGGTCCACGCGATCAGCAAAAACACGACATTTATCCCACCAAACAAGTAGTCAACAGTAGAAGCATAATAACCTCCGGAGTGGTTGTTACCATGGCGACAGTAAGGCGTCATCCAACCCATGACGCTCGCTGCTGTACAAGGAAATTGCGTTGATACTCCCACGGCAATAAATAGCGGGGCTGGGAATAGTGCTGCGACCAACATCCGGACCATCCAGCGAAGCTGTTTGGCATCTCGTGGACTAAACCCAAATTCCCTTATCGCCGTCGCCTTTCCGGCGGCTGACCTTGTAACCCCAAGTCGAGGATTCGGCTGGTGTCGTTGAGGATGCTCCAGTAATTTTATCAGGGCGTTTAGAAAACCCACCACCTCCCTCCTTTTCACGCTGAACACCCAGCAAACGAGGTTGAATCCAAGGAGGGTGTTTGCGGTAAAAACGTTGAGCATGAGCTCATCCAGTCGTCCATCCTTCCGGTCGACGTAGGTACGCCAGCAAATGACAGTCAAAACGAGGAGGTGGAGGGTAAGCTGAGAGATATGGTATTTGAGCCGAGCTGCTGAGTTATTATTGTTGCAGTGAAGGAAAAGGGCTCGGTTGACGGGGTCCCATCGGAAGAGGCTCATTCCGGTGATTTCCACAAGTTGACAACATTTGCCAAACAGGGGCAGAATTGTGATAAAACTCATTCTGAATGAAAGTGAGAAGTGAAGTAATTCAAAATCAACTTTTGCTGGAGGTGGCAACCAAGAGTGGCTTGCTTTATGGGGTAGCCGTCAAAACGAGAACTAATAAAAAGTGGGAGAGCAAGGTGGGATTATTTTGGGGAAACTGAGCGAGTCAATAATAAGTCAGTCGCGTTATTGAAACAATATTCAACATTCCTTCATCAAAAAGCCCTATGTCTAGCATATTAATTGCGTTGTTGTGAATATTGTATAAATACTTGGCGTCGCTCGTAAAAGTATAGTACACAATAATATGTAGTTCGGAAGGATTTAGATAGGATATTGGAAAATAAAATAATATGGTCGGGCATGAACAGCTCATAAATACGGTGGCGCCGCGCTTCATAGTCAGTCGTGTCCAACTTCAACATACTAAAAGAATCCGTGATTTAATCATAAGGTGATTCCCATGGCCGGGCGGAATAAAAGAAATCCCATGGAAGCCGTGAATATGTATTGTTTTAGTTATAAGCATAATTTACTACAAAAGCTTCCACTTGAAACATATTAAAACTCAGGGGAATAAAGCAGAAAGGACGGGATTGGGAAAAACCTGTATAAACTTCTTTGCACTAGTATGTATATAATTTAGTACGCTGTATGACGCTGGGTGGACCAAACACGGAATTTTACTATACTTATTCTTTTATACTTATTATACTTATACTTTTAGCATTAAGCTCACAGGCCATATTGCCATATTAGAACATTTTAAAAATCCGTATTATTAGTCGCATTTTTAAGGGGTATCATCATCCACTTTCGACTTTGAACTAGAACAAGACATAATAATATTCCTTCCTGCAGCGGAGGATGATGAGCTCGACTAGGAGGAGTAGAAGCTCTGTATCTCCTCCAAACTTTTCCCCTTGGTCTCAGGCAGGACCGCCCACGTCACCACCCCACCCACCCCGCAAATCCCGGAGTAGATGAAAAACCAGGTGGAGAGGTCCACTTGCTCCTTCCACATTTGGAAGGTGAAGGAAGAGATGAATGCTCCGCCCCATATTAAGACGCACCCGATGGAGGAACCAATTGCTGAAATCAATAATAATCAATCAAAAAAAAAACGTGACAATTTTTCTCCAAAATAAAAATATAAGGCAATGGCATCTTTTCTTTCGGACCCAAAATTTGTGGAGGCAGAAGTTCGGAAGCGGTGACAAACACGACGTTTCCCACTCCCCAGGCGAACCCCAGGTAAAAGGCCACCAGGCACGCGAGCGGAAGCCAGCTCACAGCCGCCGAAACCTCTTCATCAATCCCCACCGCCAATTCCTTGGCGTACAGAAGATATCCTCCCAGAATCCCCTGGGAAGTGGCCAGAACGGCGAAGCTCAGGAGGAACAGCACTCTCCGCCCACACCTGTCTACAAAGAGGGAGGCGGGCACGCATCCCAGCAGTTGAACCACCGTGAGAAGAAAAGCGCCCAGCTTGGGATCCACGAGCGACGACGACGACGAGCCCCCGACAGACTTGAGTATTTCCACAGAGTTGAACGTCACGAGGATGATCCCAGAAAGTTGAGCAATTCCCATCAGGAAAAAGGTGGTGAGGGCAGGTTTCCAACTGCCCGGGGTGGTGACGCACTGAGCCAGTGACACGCGCTCAGACTGGGAATTTGAGTTGGGGTCATCGGGAAGGGGAATCTCAATTGTGGAGTCTGGGGGACTTGATTCATTAGCGCTGTTCCGAAACCATGGATATGGAGTGAAAAGGAGTCCTTCTTGGAGGATCCACTTGGTGGCGCACCGGGCCTCTTGGACTAGCCCCCGTTTAGCAAGGTAGGCTGGAGACTCGGGAATGAGCCAAAGGGCGGCGCATAGCGACAACGGGGATAGGGCAGAGAGGAGAGATGTCTTGTGGACGGGAAGCAGGACTCCAATTCCAATTCTGAAAAAAAAACGGAATGAAAATATTTACTTTCGAATAAAAATTTTCTGTGAAGACATGCACATGAGCCCCATACGAGAGCAATTTTCCCGTGGAAATCATGACGAGAAAGAGAGAGCCTCAGTCGTCCTCGGTTGTTTGGCGAAGATAGCTCCCGGATGAAGAGCGGAACTATGACGCAATAGCCGCTGGAGCAAGCCCCGGTCATCAGGCGTCCTACGTAGACGTGCCACACGGAGCTCGCAAAGGCTAGCAGGGCCCAGCCCGGTAGCCCCACAAACAGCGAGAGGAAGAGAAGGCTCCCACGTCGCCCAAACTTGTTGACAAGCCGTCCGGAAATTGGACACGAGAGTAGACCTCCAACCGTGGCGAGTGACGCCATAAGAGACTTTTGACTGGGGGAGAGGACCCCAAGGGTCAGTCCCTCATCAAAATCCGGAAAGGCGGTTGCCGTCCAAGTCAGCATCATCCCATACTCGATCCCTGCGGATGTCACTGGAGCATTGCACGTTGGACAAAAATGAATTTAAAAATATTTAGAATTTTAATAGTTCGACATGAAAGAGGTAACGAAAATACCCATTGTCCATACCAATGAGCCCTGCAATCAGTTGATTTAATTTAATTCCCTTCATCATCCTCGTCAAAATTGCAAAGTTTTGGCTGACGACTGATTACAAAGTTATTTTTTCTGGAGTTTCTTGTCAAATGCGAAAAGTTGGATGGTTTCAAGTTGAAACTTTCAACTTGGCGACTATGGCGAAATTTAGTTTTTCCTTCACTGATTTTTATGTAAAAAATGTGTTTTTTTAACATACATATGCAATAAGTTTAAAAGTAAAAGCATGTAGGCATTTTGGATTGACGCAGGTAAGTTGAATTAGGCATAAATTGAGTAAATTGTAAATTGGCCGCAAACATTGTTTTCCATTCCCGATTTTTATGATTTTTTTTATTACAGCTTTGGGAGAATTGTGTAGGATTTTCTCTCGATTTGAGTAATTAGAGCAAAGAGGAGGAGGAGGATGTGGTTGGAATTTTTATGTAATCCCCCCCCGTATTTTTATTTGACGCAAAGGGAAAGAGAAAAAAAGTGGATTTGTGGGAATTTTTTGGGAATAATGCTTTTTATATTACTTTACCAACACACGTGTTATTAATTTTTTTTACACAATTTTACATGTTTTGAAATATTGAGTGGTAAGAAAAAATTTCTCCTTTTATATAACTCACTCAATCCTGTTAAGAGTACATTTTTCTCCTTCCCCAAATGCTTTTTACATTAGCATGATTCATCACCAGCGCCCTTCTTATGGATCATCCTCAGAGGTTCCTCCAAGTCGGAAGAATCCGGTTCGGATGACTACTTCAGAGGTAGCAAGTTGTACTCCTCCAAGTCATCAGAGGAGTCATCATCATCGTCATCATTTTCAGCTGCCAACCTGGCTTCATCTCCACCGCCACCGGGAGGGGCGGCAGGCGGTCGTTCAGCAGGCAAGGCGTTTGGATTTCCCGAAGAACCCGGCGGTCCACGGCGCACAACGGCACAACACTATTATTACTCTGGCATTTACATGCCCGGACCACTTCCATGATTACATTCAACTGGTTGCTCCTCCGCCTCAAGGACGCCTCGACCGACTCTCCGATCTAAAAAAAAACCCAACAACAACACATTAGCAAAAAAGTTTGATTAGTCCATTAAAATGAAGGTAGATGATTCAATTAACTCACCCATTCGCTCAGGTAGATTTTCACTGTTTCCAATTTCTCCAGGCGAAGAAATCCGAGGATGATGGAACGCCCGGTGAGGTGATCAACCCGCTGGGAGCAAAAGGACCCGTGGAATGACTGATACTTGTGGGGATGTTCGGTTTCAAATACTCGTTTCAAATCTATATAATTAATTAAACATCTATATTACACGGGTTTTGGCTCATCCAAAACTAAATGCTTTTACTTAGTTTTTTTTAAATTGATAATTTTGTTTCAGCTACAAATAAATACGTGCTTTTCAAGTCTGTAATATTTGCAATTCGATCACTTGTGGAGGATGATGGTCCCTTTTCTCCGAGTATTTCCTTGTCACTGAAAAGGCTCGGGCTCAACAGCTTCAGTTCCTCCAGGCCGGAGTGGCTGTAACACTCAGCCTTTTAACATTCGGCATCCAGCCCCCAAGACTCTTTGCATTTTCCGCCTTGGTGAACCCATATCCTAGCTGGAGCTCACGTAGTAACTGCTCCAACTTCACATCCGCCATGGCAGGATCCTCCAGCGACTTTTCAACCGCCTTCTTGAACTTTCTGTAGATGGTCACAAAATGTCGAAACTCGTATACAGGGGGTGATACAAATGGGGTTAAAGGTCAGTCTTTCCAGGTTTGGAGTAAACTGAACGAGCTGGTGACATTGCCAATCAGTTCCAGCGACTGAAGGGCGCTCATGGGGGAGGAAAAAGGGAAACCTGTGGAAGAAGAAGACGCAGCAGGGTTGTTGCACAGCTTGACAGACAGGGTTTGGAGGGTGTGGGTGGGAGTAGCTGCGGAGGCAATTCAGTACGCTGCTGGGCTCATCCTGAAAGTCTCCGATGCTCAGCTTCAGAGTGGTCAGTGGAAACTGGAAACTGGAGAGCCTTCAAGAGATCAAAAGTGGCCTTGGGCACTGCTTCATCATTCACCATCACTTTCCTATTGAGATTAATTTTAATTAATTAATTACAATTGAGAAATGTCCAGGTATTATTTTTTTATCCTTGCTCTTGCAAACTACATACTTTAATCTATAATGTAATTCTAATCTGAACATTAAAAGTCATCGTTTTTCTTTTTCAAATCACGCATGTTTTGGTTGAGATCGTCCTAAAGCCGTGGAAATTATTCTCTATACAGAAAACGACAAATAGACCAAATCAGGAAATGCATTTAGGCTTCCACCGCTCCGACTGCATTCTCTGAAACACATTGCACCTTTTTAATTCTATCACTCAAAACTTACTTGCCAATTACCGCGTGTGTCGTCCATATACTAAATAAGAATATAGGTACGAAACAGCATGCCGTGAATAGTATAGTGATATGTTCACAATCATCTCAACGGTGATGCGCTGGAAGCGTTGTCTTGTTTTGTCATTCATTTATGCCATGCCTTTGTTGAATGCGATAGTGAGAGGTAGTGTAGATCTAGTTCTGTGCTATTATTCCGACCTTTAACCCACGCAAACCACATTTCAAATATGCACACCGATGCAAAAATGGGGTCAATGAAACTGGAGAGTTTTGTGGTTTAGTTAGTAAAAAGTAGTTACTGTTTTGTGATTTATTATTTGAAACACTTGGTATGATTAAAAACCGTATTAACACAAATATGTTAGCTTCAGCTTGACATAAATTTGTAATAGATTTTATAACTTTTAATTTTAGTTTAAGTGAACTTCTTTATATTTTAGTAATACAATGAACAATTACTTGAAATTGTGTAATCTGAGGAACATCATTATTTCATATTACATATAATACAATTAAATAGCAGTTCATAATTTATAAAAAAATATTACTATTTTCATTGATAAGCTAACAAGATACCGTTAGCAAGCAAAAATTCCACGCATTTTAAAATATTTCATGTGAACAAGTATCGCAAGGATCAATTACATACTACGTTAAATAATAGCCAGAATATTTATAAGGTTCCTAATATTTAAATGTGGATTCTAAATGACAACTACCAAGTAAGTTTTAACTCAAATTATACATTTAAATGCTAAAAACCACAAACACAATAATGACCATCTTAGTTCACCTCACTCCAAAAAACAATATTAATTTAGTGGCATTTGCAACTGGGATTGGCGAACAAAATTCCAGGAATCGGACCCTCCTGTAAGTTTCTTTAATCTGATTCGGAGTGTGTGTAACTGGGGAAGATGATGATCTAAATTCCGCACTGCATAATTATTCATTAGTGCAGGGGGGTGTTCAGAAATAACTTGTTCAAAATGAAGGGTTAGCTCCATTACACTACTTGGCAAGTGACGAGCAAACTCAACCTTCCCTGGAACTCTATTCACAAAAATACGTACGTGAATAGTGCACGGTAGAAAAAGAAAATCATTCCGCGTGATTAGTTCTAACCCGTCTAAATCCACTTTGTGTGTCTAACTTCCCTCAAGGACGGAAAAAATTACCAAAAACAACCGTCGAAAACTCCTCCAGTAAACCATTGACATCCTAGTTAAACTTGTAGCTATTAATGCCTGAGCCATACGCAATTGAATTTTTTCAAGAATGATTTCTTGTACAGGGGTTGATACTGGAACCTGAGATATGGTATTATCAACAAAATGGCAAAAATTATAAAATTGTAACCCAGTAAATTTCCTAAGTAAAGCGAAGTCGATAATAATAGGACAAGCATTGCATTCAATTCCGAAAGATTTTCACGGTTTGTAACATTTAATTGTATCTGATCTGCTAAATCATGACAGTCATATGTCTCAATTTCATGACGCATAACGAATCCAAAATCTATCTTTACTCTCTTAAGTATAGGCGTGTTGCGTAGCACGCGGTCAAAAATAGGGAAAAAGCCGCGTATGGTGTGGACATCTACGATCCAATTTACCAAATTGTTTCCTAGTAAATTGAAAAATATGGACCATCGTGGGTCAATTAAACGTCCGTGTGTTTCACGGTAGACCAATCTCACCGAGCGACATAAGTATGATTTAGCTCCGTCTCCGGCTTCCCGAAACATAAGAAAATCGTCGTTTGACTTTTATCATTGATGTAACTCGGATACATATCAAGGCGCTCCCCAGGAAACTCTCCAGTCGACGAGATGAGTTTGTCAATATGAAATGTAACAGCCTCCGACCACAAGGGTCTGTCCCCTCAAGCCCAAAAGTCATCAGGTTTGAGTTTTGCCATTTGATCACAAACATCCTGTGTATAAATTTGATAAATATATTTTTTAATGAGTTGATGTGGAGGCGGCAACAGAGTTGTACAGCGCAGTACAGTATAAATGATATTGTTGCTTACGCAAGGGAGGAAAGAATCAAATTCATTAGTACGATATAGCACTGATCACGGCACAAGCGAGAATGATTACCTTTAATGCTCAATTCGCATATATATCTCAATTCGCCTACGCGGAACACGTATATAACGTACCCACATACGTTTTTACGCATGTCCAACCGGCAGTTATTAGTATCATACATATGCGCTTTAATTCCTTTGAGACTTACTATTTTGCAATTCCGAGAAATGACACCAATGCCACCATTCTACCATGACGTAATTAGACAAGGGATTTCTGCAGGGATTCTGATCAATAGTTCGAATACACCATCTGTAAAAGTACACTCTTGACGTCTTCAAAGGTGGTGATACATAATTTTAAGTGATGACGCGTTATTATGCGTCCCTACTACAAAAGAACTCAGGAAATGAGATCAGGGCAGTATTCTAGCAAAATCCTATTTCGCATCTAGCAGTAACGATTTCTAGCATAATAATATATTACTAATAAGATAGAATGTATATTAGTCATATAGTCGTGCGTCGTAATGCATCACATGTGGATTACTAATTACCAAACAGTGACAGTAATTTCAATTAGCCTTACCCAAGGGGTATTCGACATCATTTACTGTACGGCCGTACCTATCCCGTCATTAAGAAAAATGTGTATGATTCACCAAAAAAACGTACAGGGACGCAAGGCTCAAGCTTAACGTTTCAAACCTCAGCAACTGTAATGTTCATTAGAAGCAACTGAGTTAATAGACCGCTTACCACGAATCGAAAATATTATCGCAAAATACAAATTTAGAAACTACGTTCTTAATCTCTTTCGTTGTGTAAATAACACGATAAAGCCGCCCATTATATTATGCATTCAGAAGCGTGTGCATGGAAGACCACCGAATAAAATCACCGCCAATAGCATATTCAGTTTTATAGGAAAGGAAATTTATTTATTGTGTTGTTTAAATCTGAACAGACATTGTATCAATTTTAATACATATAACTCAAGCAGGAGCATCTCAAATTTTAAATTTGCTTTTACCTAAATTTAACTACTGGGTTAACTTTTTTTTGAAAAACTAATACATCTAAAAAGTTTAGATTATACACATACAGATATATTTAGGTAAACGACGATACATTAATATAATCATCTTAAAATCAAAGTACAAAGAATCTTAAATTTTTTTAAAGAAACTCTTTCATTGGTTATTTACAAGGTTTTTTTAAAATTCATTTTATACAGTACTGTCTCAACTATCGGCCAGCCATGCCATTGCCACTCCCTACATTCATAGCAGATATGGCTTGACTAAGGGTTGCGATATTTTCAGGGCGCAAGCCACTGACATGCTGGTTTGTTGCGTTGATGTTCTGAGGTGTTTTTTGGAAATGTGAAATAATGACAGCTCCACATTTTAACAGTGCACGAGAAAATGACAACAATAAAAGGCTAACAGGAATAAAAACGATAAACGTGTAAAACAAAACATTACCAATGTTTTCAGGTTGGTATTTGCAATTATTGATCTTTGAAACCTGGGTCAAATAAAACTCAGTTTGTTGTAGTAAATACAGTTGGCTAAAGGAGAAAATCCCGTGGATGACCGTTTTCTAGGCTTTCGGTGTGAGTGCGTTAATATTGGCACTCTTAATTGGATATTTCACTACGTCTCATTACGTCGACCTTTCAACAGCAGGAATCGTATCGGCCGGAATCTCAATCGCTATCAGTTTTGGTTTCGTTGTCAGCGTTCACGCTAGATACTACAAAATAATGGTCTAGATTAAGAAACGTGATGACGTGTACAACTGTGTATACTAACTTTTATTTTCGTATTTATTTATTTGTGTATTTTATTTTCTTATGCCGGTGTGTCATCCTAATATTCTTCCTCCAATGTTTGCGCAAGTCAGGGTTATTAATAATCTTGATCACATCATCATGGATAATGTTTCAACACATTTTCCACGTTTATTCGGAAAATACAAACATACTACTAAATTCCGGATGCAATGAATTCTGGAATGTCACAAGAATTGAAACCTCTGAAACGGATTTCAAAACCGTACTGCATTACTTGCTTTTGGCTCCCTATACAGGAATAATCACCTTCTCAGTTGGATATAGGTACACATATTTCAACGGGTCAGCAAACAGATCAGAAGCGCAGTATCAACAGAATGGACAACATCCATTTCCTGCAGTTTCAATCAATCCTGGACTAATGTCCGCACAGCCCAACTCGACCAACAACCACAATCAACCCGACGGAAAACAAAATTGTAGAAACTTTATTTCCTCCGTTTCCTCATATATAGCATCATGCATAATAGGATTCTGCTATGCTAGTACAGTTATTTTATATGGTATTCACTATTATTCATATAAAGTATTCCTCGAAAAACAAGAATTGAAACCATGTGTAAATGATGAAAAACCGGGATTTGTTGGTATTTTCATTATGGTTCTGCACCATTTTGTCTGTATAATTTTATTAATTATCCGGTTTTATTCAAAAGCGATTGGAGAGCTCATGCCAAAAATAATCTTGTTTTATTTCGAACAACCAAGTTCTCAGGCAAACGGCGATTGTGTAATTTCTGTAACGGGCATGCGTCGCAGTACCCAGATATCCGAACTCCCAACTTGTTTTGATGCATCGCCTAGTACTAACCTAAACGCTGGTAGATTGCATACCACCACACTTTCAAATTTCGGCCATGGTAATCATAATGATGTACTAAATAATGTACAACCAAACACAGCGTACAATTACAGAAATGTACAGTTTTCTAGCAACGCTTGGGATACCCAACTAGCCCACTAACTTTGCTTTTACTAAAATGCACTTTCCAAAGTGTTACACTAGTAGTATAACTGGAAAACAAGGAAATATTGTAGATTATTATAATTATTAATGAGGTGTCCATGTTCATTTCACAATCATTTTAAAAGCTAGTCATCATAATATGGATCGCTTTATCCCTTTAGCTAAAATGCTTGAAA
>JAANSN010004046.1:0-16293 GCA_036850665.1 Dicranocentrus wangi | reverse complement strand
TTATCACCTTCCTAAATACCCGTTTGGTGATGATGACAATGAAACATATCATAACACGCTCATCGTGGATTACCTTCTTCCAGAGGATTTTGTCGGGAGAGAGGGCTACCCCCAAAGGGATTCCTTAAAAGGCAGGCTGATCTTGGGAGAGCAAACTTATAAACGAAAAGTGAATCTACGACACCTGTGGCTAGCCACTCAAATTGAAAATAACAGTTACAATGTCAATCCATGGAATAAGGGCGACAAAATCCACTTTTGGAACTACTTTCCACCTGCATTTACTTGCCCTCATGGGTTAGAGCGGGTAGGGGGATTGGGATCCGGTGGAAAATGGACATGTGGGTTGGAACTTTATGAAGCTCAGCCGCAACTGGATGAATGCGTCATTTACATGTTTGGTGATAGGGGAGGCGGAGGCGACGACATTTTGGGAAGGGAGCTTTTGACAAGAACAAAGTGCCACCTGCTCACCTTTCAATACACCAATAAAACATTTAACCACAAGCGTTTAGAAGGATTCCAGAATGTGAGCATTGGAGATAGAAATGTGAATCAAGAGAAAACGTTGCGGACAATATTGAAAGAGAATGATCACGGGTGGGTTGATATGCTAGTAATGGATATCGGGGGCAAAGAATTGAAGGTGATTGAAGAGGTCATGCAAGACTTTGACGTTTTGCCATTTGGTCAACTCCTTGTGAAACTTCACGTTCCAGAGGAACCCAATGCAAACAGCATGTTTCACAAGTTTTATAGGTGGTTTGAGCGACTCGAGAAAAAGGGGTTGAGACCCTTTCACGTTGAGCCTGACCTGGATTCTTGTATTTACGAAGACAGAAGGGGAAAACCAATGATTATGGAGTATTCATTTATTAATTTAAGGGGGAAACATTTATTGTTAACGGGTAATACTTAAATAAATAGAAAAGCTTGTCAATAAAATTGAGTGAGATATGAAATTCCTTGCTTTACTAATTAATTAATTAATTTAATAGGATATAAGTTTTAATCGGCTATTCTCGGAATCATCGAATTATGTACATAAATTTTGTCAATCTTCATGTCCTTAAGGAATACATAATCCGTTTGCGTTTAACAAGTCGTCCAATTCCTTCTTTTGTTCGACAGTGTAAAAGTAAATTTCGATGATTAGAACCTGTTAGCCAACATGTCCAACATAAAAAAACATAATATTTCAGATTTTTTGGGTAATATGATAATTATTATAATAATATTGACTAAAATGCATTGAATACCTTGAATTTGAATAGTTCAAAAGGGAAAGTTTTCAACACGGCGAGTTCTTGTCCTTCTATGTCAAAACTAAAGTAATCTACTTCTTTCCAGCCCAGAGCTGCTAGCACGGTATAAAGAGGAATGGCTTGGACATCAAAAAAGGTCCACTTTGTTGGAACCGGCAGGTTCCAGGGCTTCCCAAGGGTTCCACTGTATGTCCAGTTTGTGGGGTTGGAGAATTTTAACTAGCAAAAGTAGTAATGATACGAAACAAGTTGGCAATAATAATTAATTTAATTTGATCCACAACATACCGTTGCAGGATTTGGGGTTGGGGATAAGCAAACGTCGGCGATCCAAGCTTTCCTATGGGCCGACCGCAAATATGGAACTACGGTGGGGTTACACTCAATAAGGAGTCCACTCCAGCCCAGCTCCTTTTCGAGATACAGTGTATGTGAACCCTCGACCCCGGCATTCGCTCCAGCTTCGATAAATACGCCATTTGTCTGCAGGTAAAACAAGGTAAATTTAAAAAATTGTCATTGTCTGCCTTTAGTCAGGCCCGGAACATCAACTATAATAGGTCTTTTAACCTGGTTCTTGAAAAATTCAGCGACCCACTGACTAAACCCATGCCTGAACTGCGTCCTCCTTCCCAAATTGTAACTCTGCTTAGAGGGTGGAGTCAAATGCCGAATTCTAGTGTATTGAATCAACTGTGGATCCTTCTGGTCCAAAGTGGGGAAATTGTCCTCAATGTAAAGTATATCTAACGTG
Source organism: Dicranocentrus wangi (assembly GCA_036850665.1). NCBI lineage: Eukaryota > Metazoa > Arthropoda > Collembola > Entomobryomorpha > Entomobryidae > Dicranocentrus > Dicranocentrus wangi. The sequence continues at coordinate 14,274 of JAANSN010004046.1, read as the reverse complement.
TCACTGGAGAAACCACCTTGGAGGGGGTCATTATTTCCGTCTACAATATTCGATTCTGATGTAAAACTTGCAGGTCTTGCTCGGGTCACGGAGTAAACTCGTAACATGAAGAGTATAACTGCTCCACACATTACAGCTATACATAGCTTGTAACGGAAACTGACATGTCTCACAGCTTCTTTAACCATGATTGATTACAAATGCATAAGTTGTGATTTGTTAGGAGGATTTTCACAAGTTTTTGGTTTGTACCATCACAAACTCCTTTGAAACTCTGACTCTCGGACAAATTCAAGAAATGAATATTCCAGCAGCAACTGTAACGCACAGAGTAAAAAATTTATATAAATTAATGCTGTAACGTATTCATTCGTAGACTGAGGTTATTGTTCGTATAATGACGTTGTTAGTAGTCACTAGCCATTTAAAAACGTGAAAATGACCAAATGGTTAATGGTTTTGACTGTATAAATTTTGTTGCGTCCGAGTCTCTGAATCAGCCTCAAGCAAGTATTATACGCATTTGAATTCATAGCTGTACTTTATCCGGTAAATATTTATTTGTTATGACCGCATGGACAGCAATCGCAGGATTATTGGAGGAACTCACATATTAATACTGATAGGATCTGACTTAGACGGAAAATGGCTAACTATTCTATATTGTTGTAAGGAGTCGTATTAAATGGCAGAAATTTAAATAACATGAATATAGATAAAACGACATTTGCATGGCGGCATATTCATATGGTATATGTGTCATTGAACTTTAAAATTTCATACTGAATTCATTAAAAAACTCTTGACGATTCAAAAAGTTCATGGTGGTTAGTTAGTGGTGGATTTGATATTTTTCAATAACGTCAAACCAGTTGAGATCCGTATACTTACAGTCTTGCTAGGTGAAGGTGCTGCAAATGTTAGGAGATTTAGCCAACAGCTTGTTCATTGCGAAATTTCTGCAAAACGCGTTGAAGCAAGGTGCATGCATGCAAACAAATCACAATAATAATTATTATTTTTATGGTCTCTAGGTATAAGCGTTTGGAAATTGTTTATCTCATCGACAAATAAAAATTAGGTAACTTACAAGCGTATTCATTTATGCAAGTGTTAAGCATTTTGTATCTGTTTCCGTATTTTAAGTCAATAAATTATGAGATTATAGGTGACTATTTCAACACCACCACGGTTTAATCCTCAACAATATACAATATAAAACATAATCAAGGCATGTGTAATCATATTTAATTGATTTATTACTCGTCTGCTCTAACTCTTGGAACACAAGCCATTATCATCTTATCATACCAAAAATATGCATTCAGAGCTTAATAAAATCGCATAAAAATAATTGTGGATGGGGGGTGGGAACATCCACCACAGCTAACCAACAAGAAAACTTAACTTCGATCATTTCATATGGAATCACTTTTCATTACAATGATTGTATTGTAGTTCCATCGCTAATTAGTTAAGGTCTATCTAATGGACTTTCCTATACCTATAATAACCATGACCGAGCAGGAGCTACCATTAAAAGAGAAAAGCTATCGGGATATGCTCATGACGGCGGGCATATTGACTTAAATCCCCTTGTGGCATTCATTTGGATATAAAATTGAACATTATGGTTCTTACGATTAGTGGTACTAAAAGTCGAAACATTTGAATCCAACTAAAATGCAGGTTTATAAGATGCTCATGGACAAAAGTACCCCCCGAAAGAAAGGATGGTTGTGAGTCCATGCATTTGTTGGAAATCTTTTTAGTATGAATAAATGTATCATTTCACCAACTCGTGATCTTAAAATAAATTTTCGTAATTTTATTTTACGTATTTTGCAACGGTTGTACCGCTAACATGCTATTTTATAACAACTGCTGTAATTGAGCAAATTGAACAAAAATTAATATGACACTGAACTTGAGAGATCGAGCACAACACAATTGACTGCTTTTGGTTTCAGTCTTGAACACATGCGCAGTCACTTTACATTCACGTAATTAACATTTTAAAGTTTATTTATAATCCACCCGTGAAAGGATCAATAATAATCCACTCTTTGGGATGATACAGCTCTCCATGCAGTCTCATGTAAAACTGTCGTAGCGTTACGTCCTTTTTGTGATCAAACAATTTCCAAAATTCAGGGTTGAACGCAGTGGAAACTACAACTTTGTCCTTGTTCTCTTTCAAATAAGCAGCCCACCAGCCGAACGTACTGTTGGGGAAAATGATGTGCTTACATAATAGCATCAAATAAAAATCTTGAATGCTTGTGTTTCCAGCGTCAGACACGAAAACCATTTCATAATTTTTCCCAAAGTCCGCCAGCTTTTTCTTCGTGTGTCCAATGTCATCCGAGAATACAAAGAAGACAGGCCTCTTCCCACGAGCTTCCACAATCTCAATTACCTTCCTCATTGCTTTCCTCTGAAAGGCGATTGGAGTAAAGAACCCTTGGATGTAGGTAAAGTCTCCGCGTCTCACATGAACTGCAATGCTCTCGGTTTCCCTAATACGGTCAATGAAGCCTTGGATTGGGGAGGGGTTGACGAGTTCCAGGTGGAGTCTAAACATTTCCTTGATTTGCTCCCGGTAGTGAAAAAAGTAGGCTTCAGACTGACAATACGAAGAGCCACTTTGCTGTAGGAACTTAAATGTGTCGGGGAAGTCGCGTTCTAAAAAGTGTTGATCGCTCAAGTAGCCCACATTTGAGATTCCCGTCGTGTTGTCGATGACGTCCGTGATGGGGATGTCGAAATAATCCAGGATGAACTCCCTGTTATACGGTTTGAATTCCCGGATGGCAGGATTTTCAGCCGCAAGGTAGTATACATATAGGGTCCGATTTTTTTCTTCTGCAAGTGCGTAGTTGCACGCGTATTGGAACAATTGATTCCCAATTCCTCCTTTATACTGAAGAATTACTCCTTGAGGAGGTAGCGGCGTGTTGAACCAAGTCTTCAATTCTGTTTCCTCCATGGTCGTGAGTAAGCCCGTGACATTTGGGAATTCGCGGAAGGTTTTCACTTTCCGAAAAACTATCGACGATTGCAAAATATCAGATTCATTGAATGAAATGAACAGGAAGGCACACAAACAAATGAAAATGAAAGCAGTTCCAGTCCTAGCATTTAGGAAAAATGCAGGGTGTCGCATTTTTCAAATTTTAGAAATGAAGAATCAGAGAGCAACAAAACTGAGCATAAAAATCGAAAATTGCGAATAATTTCAATTCCTCACACGGTACACATTATGCAAACATCACTTTTGATCAAATAAACTTGTCCGGATGTCACGCGATAAGTTATAAATGGCAGTGTATAGATAGGTACATATGTGACTGTTATACTATCAACGTTAGCACGCCAAAAGCATATTGTGTACTGACAAGTTGGAACTGATTATTGTTATACATATATGGCAAATTATTATGATCCCATAACCTAAAGATAACCGGAACGTTACACAATTTGGATGCAGGTGACTAGAACATGTTTTTCACGCATACTTATTTCTCTAACCATGCTTATCGAAAAGTACAAATGTGTTGGACAGTATACGCTACCTTCAGTTTTATTTGTACCTTCAAAATGATTTGTGATAGGGAACACCTTGCTATAATATTAAGTATTTTGCCGTATGATATACAGCTCGCTTGCCTTGTCACAAAAATTCAGTCATTCGCGTTCGGTTGCCGTCTGATAAAGGTTGCATGCAGATTGCAGACCGTGTGCTCATCGTACAACGTTTGTCGTCAAAGCAAATCCAAAATCCAACGCCAATTTGGCTGATACAAGCAGGAAAGTTTACCTTCCTCAGCCGAAACCAAATGTATGAGATTATTGCCAGATAAATCAACAAAATTTTGCGCAAGTAGAGCAGATTGTGTTGACTTTACACGTTAACATATATATATACTCCTATCCTTCGTCAATGCTTCCCTCATTTAATGCTTCTCACATAGGCCGGATCTGGATTGTGCATTGTGGAAGGCTGAGTTGCCAGAGCTTTGTTATCTCTAGCATATTTTAATTTGCTGAAGGGTTAATAAATCTTCATACCATAAGTTCCTGAAGCGCGAGGTAATGCATTTTTGTTCCGTTTTTAAACCTAAATTTACCAGTTGTGAATGTAGTTAAACCTACTAGCCAGACCAAAGTAGTTAAACTTACGTCTGGAAAATTGATTTGTAGGAGAATATGGGGAGTTTCAGAGGATTAACTGGTGTTGGAGTTGTGGCACTGGGACTCCTGATTAGTCTCGCATGGTCCCCAGTAGACACTGAAGAAACGACAAAAAGTAGTTTTCCTGAGGACCTAACATCTAACTATCACAACACCCTTTTAGTTGACTACCTCCAACCCGAAGACTTTAATGAATCCGCCGCAGCTTCACTGACATCTTTGACGTCATCATCTCTCCTCAAATCAAAACTCATTCGTGCAGAACAACTCTGGAAAACTAAGCGCAGAGATTCATCAGATGCCCCAGCCTGGGAGAACTTGCTGAAACAACTGAAAATATGGAAAGTGTTCCAGCCTTCCTTCAATTGCCCCTTAATGCTCGAAAACCTTGGGAGTTTGGAAGGTGAGGGGAAGTGGGTGTGTGGATTTGAGTTATATGAGACTGAACCACGACCGCAGGAGTGCGTAGTGTACACTTTTGGAGAAGGAAACGAAACTGGATTTGAAAGAGAGTGGGTGGAGCGAACCGACTGTAAAATTTTCATGTTTGGCCATCAATCAACGGCAGACTCACCTCCTGCTGGGGAAGACCTCGAAATTCAGTCAAAAGTTCAATTAGGTATAAAGGATGACGGAAAAAGTGCGACACTTAGGAAAGTACTGAAGGATAATGACCACGGATGGATAGACGTTATGTATCTCAACCTTGGTGGACAAGAGTCTAGCGTTTTAAACCAAATTCTTTCAGATTTTGAGATTGTTCTCCCATTTGCCCAAATCATTGTAAACTTCAATATCCAGAACGAAACCGAGATTCCTGGGTTTGCTAAACTCTTTCAAAATTTGGAGAGCAGGGGACTTCGTCCTTACCACTTGGAAATGGGTTCATCTCAAGGTTGTATTAAGCCTGGCGGGGACTTTCCCATGTTGTTGCAGTATTCGTTTTTGAATTTGAGGGGAAAGCATTTATTACTTGTTGGAAAATAGTTTAGAAGTAATAAATATGTAGTTGTAAGATGTAATCAGAATCAGTATTAGGTATTATAGGTATTTTACAATTTTTTTTTGAGTTTATGCTACAATGTTTATTTTTGATGTCTACTATACAAAGTATCAATTTACTTGTGGAACCGTAGTACAATCGATAAAATCTAAATGAGTCCTAAATCCAATGTACGTACTACATATGTATGTACCGCGATCGATCATTATTAAATAAAATACAATTGTCTTCAACAAAAAACAACACATTTTTTCCATAAATCATTAATCCGTTTTATATGCTGCTCAATATATTTTTCTGTATCCTGTATTTTTTGCGAAAGAACGACCATTGGTATGTTTATATGCATTTCGCCTTTCTTGTAATATACAAGTGGAAATATTAAGCGCTTTGAGTTGTGGTTCTCTCCTGCATTGCGAGTCAACTGCTGCAATAATTTTCGAGCTCATTTAATATAATTCCATAATAATTCGGTGAGAGTTTACAACAGGGCACTGCGCACATCATATCACAGTATAAAAAGTTGGAAGAGTGACAACCACAACTGGGTATTGAAATGCTGTCTCCCAGTATGGTAACCGTGTACCTTCAGGTGCTAAAGCGAGCCTCGATCTTCCATTGCGTCCCCCACCATTTTAATTATCAAACGGGCAAGCTGGAAATGCGTGGGAAGCCCCATCGTCTCTGGACATACGCTAATAATATTTTAGCAGGGTCCTACACCATCTTTTTAATTTCTCAGTTCTTCATGGCCAAGGAGCTGATTGCAACAAACGAGACGACGATGTTGAACGCCTTGAAATTAGTACTAACTTGTGTTCTACTGGCAGACATTTTCATGATTCAGAACTCCTTACGAGGGGAAGATACTTTGGAGTTTTGGAACATGTGCTTCAAATATGTTGAGAGATTTCGAAGTATGCATTTAACTCTAACTCCTACCTAATGTTATAGTTGTTCAAAATTGAGTTTTTTTTAAATGTAACTTTCATTTTCTCTATTATCTATAGGCCAGTACGTGAGGGAACTTCTACTTGTCGAGGAAGCGGAGTACATATGGGTCAAGCGCATCAAACACATTTCAATCGCACTTTCCTGGGGTTGGGTTGGAATGCTCCTGGTTACACTGTTTATCCCGAAAATCGTTGCGTTCCTAACTTCTGCCATGTTCGTGTACGATTTGTCACCAAAGGTGCTCTGGTTTCCGGTTTTGATGCTTCTCCAGTTCTACGTATTTCTTCACAATTGCCTCATTTTCGCGGAACAATTCGCACGATTTGCTATTATTGCAAGAGCATTCATTGTGATTATCAAGGAGATAAGGTATAAAACAAAGACATATTCACTAAATATAGAATCAGGTTGTAATTTAAACTGAAACGTTTGGGATTTTTATATTTTAGACCGAGGAGAAACTCTACTTTAACCATGGCCAAACTTCGTACCGAAGTCGACGCATTTACTACATTTAGAAGCATGCAAATTTTAGTACAAAGCTTTAACTCTTCAGGAATTGGGCGATTTACTACTCCAACTCATTTTTTAGTTTTGATAATACTGTCAATTTTTGCAAACTGCTCGGCAGTTACTGCAACTTCACCAAAGCCCATTTTAACATACATTCGAAAAATTTATTTATTTTTTATTTCAATTTTGACTGTGCTCTACATTGAAATGTTTTGTTGTGTCGCTGGCAAATTTTCTAAGACTAATGCCGGGGCACTGAAGCAATGGAGACTTTGTTCACATTCGAGTTACTACAGGAAGGGATTCCGGGCCATGCCGGTACTGCACTTAAGGGCAGGCTCTTTTGCGAAATTGTCAGCAGCCACGTCAATGAAAATCATTGTTAATATTATTAAATACACTGGGAAATTGCTCATAAACATGAAGTAATTAACAAATGATCCAACTCTGTACGTGACAAGAATGAATTACTCTAAATTACCTTACTTGTCCCGATCCCATATTTAAGTTTAAAATTCTTAGCCGTAAGCCATGTACATAATTTGTACATAGAGCTTCAAGCGTTTTGATACAATCCAAACCTGGTGCCATGCAGTCTACCGAAATCCCGTGCTGGCTGGTAACGTACTTTACTTTGCAAAGTCACTGGTTATCTCAGGTCATTGCAAAATACTTTGCAGTGAAGTGGAAGTAATGACTATAATCAAAATCGCATTCGATTTCGATTTAAAGGTAAAAATACAAAAATTACTGCTAGCAAATAATGCAAAAATGATGTGCTGATGGTTTTTGGATTAGCGTCGAAAATTGCAAAAATTGGAATAAAAGAATAGCACAGACCAAGAAAATTTCATCGAGCTTAAGTTTTCAAATTGAATAATTTATATTTTATTGATATATTTAGTTCTGAATAATTCCGACTGTCCGACTTCAATTTTGGGCTTTGGCATTTGATAACTTGTTTGCTTTCGTTTTTGTTATCGAATAATATGTACTTCATGTTCATGGGTATCCTGTCTCATTGAGTGACGACCAATCCACTTCGTGTTCGTGAATAATAGTAACAGTAACTGATTCGGTTAGTATAAGAGAAGAGCTTGTACATTCGTAAAGTACCGGCACTATCCTTCAAACTGTGCTTATGAAAAAAAAGTTTGTATTTTGCTATTGACTTCCTACAATCAAAGTAGGTATTTCATATCGTCAGAATTACTTTACCAAAACTAATTTTAAGAGTTGGAACTCGGAGACGAGACTTTTATTTGAATAACTAGTAAGTTCAATTTAATAGCTATTGTTGTAAAATATTAATAAAGATTCAACATGTTTTTGTAGCTCGTTTTCCTTTGTACGACTCCTCAAGGAGGGGGAAGAGAGTCGGTACTCAAAATATCGACTATTATTTCTTAAACTTGTACTTGCCTGCCACATCATATCATGACTTGTTGTTGTGTTCAACATCCCATAGGCATATAATGTAGATTTTGACATGTCCATAATATGTCAAAGTCTAACCAGTCATAAGCGGATACGTTGTCCCAGCAAGCTCAATTTTTTTTAAACACTCAAGCTAGAACGAACTACGTTACAAAACCTGTTCCATTCCAAGTCAGGATTTTTAAAAGCGTCTCGGTGGTAGTCACGCACGCTTATATTGTTAGACATCCCATCATGTTATCAGAAGTATCCCTCCAAATATATCTCAAAATCTTAAAATTTGTGACGGCAGCCTTTATCGTGCCTCATTACTACAATTATTCCATGGGTCGAATGGAATTGCAAAAAAATGGCAAGCTGGCCTTAGTCTTCCTGAATAACAGTGCAGTGCCCCTGTTCACTTTGTTCCTAATTTCTCAGCATTTTGCGGCTGCTACCTTGATAAAGGCGAGTCCCGCCATGGGTAACCTATTGAACCTGGTGTTGGTTATTACGCTTTTAGCCAACCTGCTCATTGTACAAAACACCTTGTTTAGAGTGGAGTCTGTCGAGTTTTGGAACATGAACTTAGTTTTTTTTCGACGAATTCGAGGTACATTCATATAAACCTTAGTTTATATAATGCCGTTTGTTTTGTCTAAATTGTTTTCGTGCTTTCTTTCCAGTTGAATATTTACGAGATGTTAGGCTGGCCAACAGTGCAGACGGCAAATTGGTCAAGTTCCTGATATGCACTTCGATCGCTTACCTAGGTTTTGCACTAATTGCCACTATTCTCTCCATCTTCATTTCCTCATTCCCCTGCTACTTATCTTCAGCCATTCGTGTGTACCATTTAGACCGCAAATGGCTACCAGTTTTGGTGACTCTTCAGCTGTACGTTAACCTTCAGATCTCTATCCTCTTCACGGAATTCCTAGCTAGGTTGGCAACAATTGGTCGGTCCTGCTTCCTTTTATTGAAGGAGGGCAAACCAGGGCGAAGCTCAACTTTTACCAAAGACATACTGCGAACCGAGTCTCACATTTTGTTGCATTTGTTTTGCATTAAATTTCTGGTACAACGAGCTAATCACGTTTTCAGATTTGTAAATCCGTGTCATATCTTACTTATCGTTATTTTGTCAATTTACGCAAATTGCTCTGCGGCCACTGCAACAGCTCCTAAGCCAGTGCTAACAATTCTCCGGAAAGGTAATCTCATCTCCTTTTCCATAACTTCAATTGTCTATATTGAAACGTTGTGTAAACTAGCGGGCGTCGTGTCCAAGACTATAGCAGGCATAGTGAAACAATGGGGACTTCATACAAAACGCCAGTACTACAAGAAGTCCTTTAAAGCTTTTCCAGTAATGCATTTAAAAGCGGGGTCATTTGCCAAATTGACAGCCTTCACGTCCATGAAAATCATAGTAAACATTATCAAGTATACGGGAAAGCTTTTGATAAACATGATGAAAAAGAAGTAAGTATATAGCAATGTAATGCAATTGATTTATCTTTCCAAGAATATCAACCATCTAAACATAAACTGTACACAGCCGTTCTAGCATCTCTCAAATCCCAAATAGTCCACATATTCGTCTATCTATATGTATATGTAAATACCGACCTTGTAAATATACCTACACATAAGGTATTAGAAATTCTATGCATAGGGTATGGCTATGGTTAGTTTGGTTTAGTGTATTTTAAAGTGACTTTGTTGATCAATATTTATTCTTAGCACGCATCTAAAAATATTTTACATTTCGCAATCAAGCTGACATTCATGACTACTACTAAAATATGTAAGCACGAAATACTTAAAATCGATTTTGTTTTATAACGCTGGGTTTGGGTTTTGGGTACCTAATCTACAACCCGTTTTTATATGAAATAAAGTTTGTTGCTTTAAATGTGTTTACAAAATCTTATTTTGACCGCTTATAAATCATCCCAATCACATTTAAAAGCATTGATTCTATCACCTCATTCCCAATCATTTTAATCCTTTCAACAATCGCAGCATACCATCTTTCCTCATAGAAATCATACTCTTTCATCAGGCCTAATTGTAAATACAGCTTTTTAACCTGAGCAACCCTGTCCACATCATCCCATCCGTAGTTTTCCTTCAACACAATCCACTGTTCGGGTGTGCACCGCTCCTTTGCAGTAACCACGAGCCACGTGCATTTCCCCTGTTCAATATCCGTCCCAACTTTTCCTGTCACCTGAGCGTCACCAAAACAGTCCAAGTAGTCGTCTTGAACTTGAAAAAAATGACCAATTTCCAAAGCGAGACATTCCACTGTAGCTTGCATTTCCCTATCAACATACCCTCCCATTGTTAGAGCGATCGATAGGGGGAGCAATATGGTGTAGTAGCTTGTCTTGTATTTCACGATTGCTTTGTACAACTCTACCGAGTACTCCTCCAAATTCTTACTGATGCCGGTTCGAGTGTCTAGACTCTGGCCAATCACGGTTTTGTGCGTGGAGTCCAGAAATAATTCAACAATTTGAGTGTAAAAGGGCTTATCCCTGAAATATTTTCGAATCACATGGTACATCGTGTGCTCCAGCAAAAGGGAGTCGTTGAAAGCAATGGGACCCAAGTTTTCCCTTTTGTACCAGCATGGTCTTCCCCGTCGCGTTTCACTTTCGTCCATGATGTCATCTGCTACCAAACACGAGGCTTGCAACTGTATTAAAATCGATAGTTAACAGGAGCTTAATATGATTTCTTTCATTCATCATTTCCATTTTCTAATCATTTAATTCTTTCAAAGAAAATATGCTTACAATTTCCACGCACCAGCCAAGGATTTGGGCCAGCTTCATATCATTCTCACTCGGACTTGTCACGATTGATTTGAATATCATTGGAACCATGAGACCCCTTTAAGTTAACCAAAATAATATATATTTTTAAAAATCTATTTCTCTTCCAAAAAACAAGTGCGTACCTACCGAACTTTCTTTCCGTGTGGCACATTGTAATCTAGGACTTTCTTGGCCCACTTTAAAATCCCAGGTGCATCGTGTGCCAGTCCATCACTAAACAAATCTTTCACTATTGTATGATAAACTGCTTCAAATCCTTCAATTTCATCAGCCGACAACCCCTGGGCCAACTTTGGAAGCGTGGTGGTCTCCTTGCTCAGAGCTATATTCTTTAACATCTTGAGTGGTAAACATTGATTTCGTGAATGAATGGTCAAACGATTCATATACAGTTTTTGACTTTACACCTCATTATTGCCTTTCCGTGGGAAAGGAATGCAATTCGTTATTAAAGTTTAGTGTCTCTTATATCCAGGGATAATTACGATCCGACAGCGAGAACATCATAGATAAATTTTGCACCTCATTGGAATTATCATATTTTGTTAGGACGTACACAACCCTACATAACGTACAATACCACGCACGATACATAATTCATGACGCAATTCATTCATGTGAATAGGAATCTAATAGGGACAGGAACATGCAGTGGATTTCAAAGGCATACTTGAACGCCAAATCATTACAGCTCTTGACATGTATGTGAATTACGTGTCTCACATTGACTGTGCATGGTTATGGGGCTAACGATTAACGATAAATCCGCCAATTAAATCAAATTTCCTGGGATTCACAAACTAAAGTGGATTTCAAAATAGTTTGTCTACGAAACATCGCAACAAAGGCATATTAACTTTTATGGAAATGAAGAGGAAGAACTGCTTGTTCCATTGTTTCATTATTTCTCACAAATTACCTCGTCCTCCAGACTTAGGTATTTCACAATCTTCATGGGCTTTTCCCGCAAACGACAGGACAGACAGGTAAAGAGTGCGGGGGATTTTAACTGTTGACAGCATGAAATACGCAATAATAGCCATTTTATACAACAGCATTTGAAAGCATTATTATAGTTGTGATGAATGAAGTTGGGGAACAAATGTGTACTGGCTGGCGCCAGGTACACGAATATATACGCACAAAGTGCACAGTAAATTGCTTAGCCCTCGTTAACTTGTAAAATCATAGTCACTCAACTGGAACAACTACTTATATTTATCGGCTCGGGGGAAGCACAATATGATAATGCAAATACCAAATTGGGAATCGTGTCTTGATGGTGATTTTCAGTTTTACAACGAATCTTGACGATATATACTTATTAGAGTCGCGCGTTCCTTCGCAGTAGGCATCAAACTGATACAAATTCGGATCTAGATTGCCTTTCTTCAAGTGGAGCAACCGCAAGCTAATAAATAAATGTCTCCATCAATAACAGGAGGAGTAGCCAACGTGCGACTTTCTTTCAGGTAAAGTTGCCATTCCACTCTTACCTCCGTGAATGTCTTTATCGTTGCAATGATAACTGTAGCAGTCGTAGCAGTACAGTAGGCACGCCGTTGTTAGCTATCGGAAAAAGAGTCAGTTTGAATTTTCGCAAGGATTACAAATCCGACCATTTACATTCGGTTCTCGATAAAATTTAGGAATCGGAAAGTATTGCTCTTTCTTCATGCGAGACGGGCAGACTACCTAAAATTTTATTCTGTATGCCATAAATGAGTTCCCACCAGTCCCACGCTTTCATTGTTTTCAGATTACTTTGCTTGTAGGTTTGTGCGAAGATATTATACAAGTTTGTAGTTTGTATAGGTTTCAGGCAAATTTTACAGTCATTGAGACGGTCTATTAGGTGACTGGCGACTTTATATCATATTTCCATTTCCCAATTAGTACACTTGGCACTGTTGGGCGACATCTCATTCGCGTTTAACCCTGTACAGGAAACTCTAGCAGGAGCGTAATATAACGAAAAAGTTTAATAAGGAACTAGGCAGAAGTGTATATCACAAATAGACTGGGTTACTAATGATCAATGCAATGGTGGACTACTGACTGAATGTTTCTAGTATGTTCCAATAATCTGAAACCCTAAAATGAAAATGATACTTTAAGCCAGCTGTGCAAACAAAGTGTTTAATTCAACAAAAGAGCAACCAGTTATGCTAATACAATAAAATAGTTAGAATACAATATTTAATTTTGTAGTTGTAAGCTCGATGCATTAATTTTATCATCATAGGTATGCGTATTATGAAATGAAGCGGTTTTAATAGCGCAAATATCTCATCGTTGAAACAGACACTTGTTAGCAAAAATGTTAATGTTTGCTTTGCAAATCTGTGCGGTGGTGACGGTGTGTCCCACATCCCACAATACGCCACTTTGTAGTTTTATAGTTCAGAAACTGTCAATATGAAAATCATAGCGCTCTTAAAATTTATTCAAAAGAACTACAATATGGTTAAAAGGGCTATTTCTTGTCGTTCTTTTATTTTTAAACTGAGTATAATTTGTGGGGCGATTTTCGCAGTGAAATTTCTCCTTCCGCCATTTGAGTATTCTTCAGAATCGGAATATTATGAGCTTGAAGATTTTTTCGGAACGGGGACCCGGATGAAATTTTTCAATCACTCGGAACTACAACCACCTGGTGTCGTTCTTGCTATAAAAGGTGGAATAGGGAACCAACTATTTGAATATGCCTGTTCGTACGCTCTCGCTAAACGTAAACGCTGGCCGTTATATATAAATTACGAAAACCCTCCAGAGTACTCATCGGCTCGACAATTTAAACCAAACCAAAGAGAGTTCGTCCTGGACAAGTTTAACATCCCTCTGGACAACATAATCAAATGGGGCTCCACAAAGTTTCCTCCAGGAGATGATCCTCTCAGTGTATCCGATGAGGAGCTACTATTGGGATCATACAACTCTTCCAGACAATTCCTTCGGCAGACAGACTATTGTCAGTCGGAGTTGTACTGGAAAGAGTATGAGCCAGATATTAGGGCCATGTTTGAACCTCGCTTGGAACATTTAAACTTAACGAAAATCCAAAATTTTATCCAGCAGATTCAAGCCACGACCAGCGTTGCAGTGCATGTTCGTCGCGGTGACTTTGTGAAAGCCGGCGGATTCTATGTTCCCATTTCCTACCAACGCCGAGCTATACCGTTGATGGTCAGCTTGCTAAAATCCACACAAAACTTGAATGATCCCACATTCTTTATATTTTCCGATGACATTAGCCACACAAAGAAGAAACTGGCCGATTTCGCTGAAAATTACAAGTTTGTATACGTTTCCGAAACGAATAACACGAGCATTGAGGATTTCTAC
>JAANSN010004045.1:0-16300 GCA_036850665.1 Dicranocentrus wangi | reverse complement strand
CCCACATCCTACTTACTCTTACTATCATTCAATTACTTGATTACATGTCATTTGCATGCTTGTGTAGATATACTCAAATCATTCTGCATTTCTTGTCATTCGTGTTCTAGCAGTCGAACCTACCGAATCACTACCTCCTCGACTAACTTGTTCAAATTGATTATATATTTAACCTTTCAATGTGAAATAAAATATAATTAAAATAAACCAGAGTCGCAATATCCATCCGAAACACTGGGATGTTCGTCTTTTTGTACCAATAGAATCTTTCGACTTACAGGTGTCAAGTCAAAAGTACGGACTATTAGTATTAGTGATTGGTTGTTCCATAAATTCTTTGTTTGCAGATGAACTTTAGTTACATCTTAAGCGCACCAAACATTGCATATTGCATGCCAATTCGATTAAATCACAATGTAATGTAACAAAATTGTAATCCAATAAGTATCCGAGTTACCTGATTTACCTGTGAAGCTCGCACTGAAAGATGAATGAGCTTGAGACGAATGATTGATAAAGTGCCTCACTTCATCAATCCAATTGAAATATGGGAAGTATCATAGCATATTTCTTCTTTTGCAACTGTCGGTGAGCCAGCCAGGATAAAAACTGTATCATTATAAACAAGCAAATATCATTGCCCAAGAAAATACTCGCTTGGAAAATCCGTTTGACATCTACTAATGTACTCTCTTTATCGCTTGAAGATGCTACAACGGAGAAGTTGTGAGTCTGGCTGAACTTACACCTTATTATGCAAAGAATGCTACAATACTGTCAGTCAAGTTCAAAGTGTTATGCACTATACATCCCATAAACAACTCGGGAACACTGAAAGCCAAAATGCCAACTCCTGCCGTGTACAAATGGAAATGTCGGTGATGTGATGGCTTTAAAATTGTTGAAAAACTGCTTGATCACTTACACTATAATTTAGCAATCGCCGGACTGACATTAAGTGATCACATCAAGCTCATTTAAGGGTTGTCAATCGCTTCATTATGAACTGAATCTTACGCACTGTGCATATCATTGTTGAGCATTTGGTTGCTACATGTTAATCTGAATCCATTCAGGATCGAGGCCAATGTAATCAAGAAAAACATAATATATCGACAGACGAAAATTTATTAAATGGGATCATCGGTATTTCCCAGACCTTCACCTCAACTCTGAAATACATAAAAGGTTTTACAAAATTGTGCTCAGTTGAATAGTATTGAATGAATAATGCATTTTAACTCATCCACACAACGACATAAATATATCGTGATTAACAAAACGCTTTCAAGTTAGTAGCAGCGGTGTTTAAAAAATAGTTCCACGTTTTCAAACTTTGAAAGTACTTTTATTATTCACCGTTGCGGAACACCCTCACGACCACGACAGTGACAAGAGAAGGAGCTTTGCAATAAATTATGATTCATTGCAAAAACTACGTATGCTCCTCTTTAGCGTTTACTTGATTATTATTCCTGTTGTGGGTACATCTACGTAAATAAATAGTATAATAATATGATACGATGATGAGGTTTAATGTTTCAGACGAGAAAAATCACGAAATTTTGCTTAATCGTGTATATGATGGGGATATTTAATGATATACGTATGCTAGCTTCTAGTTATAACCATGCTTAATTCCCTCTGACTTGACGGAGACTGACAGTATATAAATTTTCCCTAATTTAAAACAAGACTCTGGGGAAGAACAGTAGTTGCATGGTACCTCCAAAATAAATTATTTGTGGGGAGCAGTGAACTGTCAACAATAGCGACATGCGTAGCCCATTGTTATTCTATAAACTGGTGTAAACTTCCTCCAGGTTGTGCTTTGCCGTTTGAGTTTAGCCTGTATTGTTGTCTGGCGTCATATGAGTTATTCTCTGTATTTACAAAGCTACTCTCCTTAATTCGCCATATGTTACCTCATAACGAAGTGAAGGGACAAGTCTTAAGAGCATTTCTGTATAAAAGTTTTAAATGAAATACCTAATCGCATTACTTTGGCAGAATATATGCAAATATATTTGCATTACAAAGGCTATTGAAAAATTTAGTCAAGACTAGATCAAGGTAATATCGATCGAACAAACGAGAAGCGGAAAACCTGTTATTATTAAAAGTTATTGAAACATATAACATCCCAAAGTGGCACTGATTGAATCCCACTATTTACTGTAAACTGTCGAAAAAACTTGGCAGCACAATAAAAGGGCAAGAAACTTTCTCATGCAATTCATGTGATTTTTTTTATTTTATACGAAAAACTGAATGACCAGAAGCCAGTAGTCCATTAACCAATTAAGCGTCACAGAGGGACAAAGTAGATTTTTCAGGAAGATAATATGTGAAAACCAGGTGCGAGTAGAAGTGCTCGTACAATTTTTTTATCGGTTCGTGGACTATAAATTTGATATTGGATACAATCATGATGGATAACGGTACACGTCGCAATACACTTTGTTTATTTAAGCAATTAATTATGCTAATATGTGTCATAAATCTTATCAAATTTTTTTGCTGATTCTCGTTCTTGATCTTTGCAAAGTATTTGTGAAAATTAACATAGGCTATTATACGCTCTCAAGTATACACCATCTTTACGTATCATAATTTTGACTAATTTTTCAAATATGTACTTTCTGCTAATTAAAACTGCTTGAACGACGATGGGAGTGGTGATAAACTACAAGGAAACAAGGAAAACTGGTAAACAAGTCCGCGTAGCTTTTAAATTTTGTTTTATCATTCGATAATGGTTCATAGCATGTTCATAGTATGTGAGACACTAGTTGTGTTGCAAGACCAGGAGTAAACTCGCTTGATTTAATCATTTCATGTGATTGACATTTTTTCTCTCTGTTGATAAGCATTTCTTCGATTCACATAAAAGTCCAAAATACGTATATTATAAAGGTAGTTTGTCTTTTAAAATCGTATTTATAGGGTGTACGTGACCGTGTGTACACTATTTTATGTACGTGTTGACAAACTCCATTGACACTGTGTTTGCTTTATAATAATTATGCTTGTTTGTTTAAACTTAAGTCGAAGTTGGTATAATTAGATTTTTTGTGAAAATAAAATCAGTGTCAGCTTAATCTCGTAATCGTAATCAGTTTCTCTGGTTCTCATTCCAAATTGCTTAGTCGCAGTTTTCAAGGGCTATCTGGTTCAGCGTACATCGTTGTTGTTGTGTAAAACTGCTCGAATGTTCAGGAACAGCTTTCATCGCAAGATGAACGAAATAAAGTACAATATGGTATTCAGGAAAATTAAGTGCACGACTGCACCTCCAACGATAAAGTAGTGATTTATAAAGCAAGACAAAACACGCAATGTTGGGCTGTGTGATGTATGCATTCTTTAAAATAATTACAAGACATGCACATCACATATGTATGGATGGATTCGTTGATAGTATTCTCAATTTCAATTAAGAATCCAAATCCATTTGGACCATTTCTCATAACACAATAGCAGCGCAAAAGCCTATTGAAAAGTCTAATATGCTTATTTAGTTTGACTGCTTTGCTGTAGGTACTTCATGAAGGAATAAGTGCGATCATGAATGAATTGTAAAAATGAAATGGTAAAAACGGAAAGCTGTCTTAGTCAGCATTTAGTTTATCAACTCCTGCTATATTCACTTCCTCAGAAGACAGTGATGAGGATTTGCTTACAAAAACGAAGGTGTGAAACTGGGTCAAGATTAATGAGAGAAAAAAAAGAAACAGTTTTTTGTCGTTCTTGTTGTCTATAAGCAGGAGTCTTGGCTTATGTGCCTAGTTGTGCTAAGCTGCTTATACCACGTCATTGACAAAGCATTTAAAAATGACTTACTTCACATGATTGTTTTGACTTTTGATTAAGTGCAAAATGCATAACAGCATAATAATGCTCTTTCGCCTATACATACATAATTAGTGTGATAATCTTTGACATTGCTCCTTTTCGTATGATCAAGAGATTGGTAGATTCGTGATGGAATCAATGACGGCTAGAATTACCTTTTTGTAAATTAAGATACTAAGGTTTTTGGTTTTTTTCATGTTGAGAGGTAATTAGCAGCGTGATTACACTGGTGACCGACACATTCACATCGATGATGCATTGCAGATGAAGAATTTAGTGCTTACTAAAAATAATATTCTGCTTGCATTCATTTATTTACCAAAACATATGCAGGGATTTCGAGATGAACACATCTCCTTGTGAGACCTATATAAGGAATGCCAAATTTAATATCACGGAAAAATCATAAGATGAACAAATAATCCAATAAGACCACCACGCGTTTTGTGTCACACGTATGATTCCAAAAGGAATCTAATGAAAATACTGCATTTTCTTTGAAATTCATCGACCTTTAAGGAATTCTCAGTTACGGTGCAAGTGAGGTGTGCATGCTCTTCAATGGGGTAAATAATGTAAAGCTTGTTGATCAAATACATTTTTTTTGTGCGGAAATCGTGATGTGATAATTCTTTTTCTTCAAAGGGCACACTTTTTCTTCAATAAGGAGCCTGATTCTTTCAGCTTTTTTACTAGCTTTAATTTGGTCATTAAACATTAAAAGCGCATTTTAGTACAACGACTACTATTATAACGTTTTGCATCTTTTTAAAAAAAGGTTGTGTACTGTGTGTATCCCTTATGAATGTGATCCTGATATGCTGAGGGTACACATTTACCTGAATTATACACGTGTGTGGATGATACTCTTTTATGTACAGTGAAGGCAAAGAGGGGCACTAACAACTGACAACGTAAATTGCCGTGGTACTTAAAGAATAGGCAACAGCGACATGAGGCACACAGAACGAATAAAAACGATTTTCATCCGGTAGTTAACCGTTGTTAGTGGGTTATTACAGTACAATACTGCAATGCAGTTCTATAGTAAAATTGTATGGTGCGCGCTATAAGTACGCCATGCGTACGGTGCTCCATTCCGGTGACAATGTTTCGATGAGTTTTGTTGCAGGTTGGAGTAGTGGGTATGGGAAAAAGTAGAGTAAATCCATAAACGCTGCATGCACTTCTGTCTGGCTCATGGCGGATCGCATGTGTAATGTTAGTTGAAATAAAAAGTGTCATAAAATCTCAGTATTACAATTTAGGAGTAATCTATGTATTCTTACCAGTTCTGTTGTCCACGAACATTAGTAACAACAAAAATTCGTAAATCTGCTTTAATGGTGTTGTGACCAGATTTAAGATCTACATTTCACATTCAATGATCCATTCATGACGATTATTTTAGGACAACAGTGCAAAATTAACAAAGCAAGCCCACTTATCGCACTTTCAATATGTGATAGGCAATAATAGCTTCCTTTATCATGATTGCATAGCTTTAGACATGCAATCCCCTCTCATAATCTTCAATTCTGAGAATTACAGAACAAAACAGAGTAGTGTGTCGTGATTGTGATTGATACAATATGCGACCAATTACAAGGTTTGTTATGCACAATTGAAAATGAGAGACTTCAGCTGTGCGTTACCAGAACCAGACAGCTTGGGCAAGATCAGGTATCACTCATACTGTCAACAACGAAGCCTTCTATTTTCCGGAACGTCACACTCCACACCAATTTCTAGCCTTAAGAAGGCGTATCTGATACGCTTACATTTACGTAAATATGGACATGTATGTATGTGGAACTTAATAAACAAATGGCCTACATGTTTTCAACGTAAGAGTGTAAAATAAAACGTAACATGTTTGTTAAGCAGCAGCTCCAACGCCAAAGCAGATCTAATGACGATGCTGAAAGAAACAAGAGGAGCAAATTCAGACTCAAGTGTAAAGTTCAAGTATGTTGGGCTAACGGCAGTTCTTCCTCAGCAAATAAGTTACATGTTGTATTGTATCATTGTATCATTTACTTTTCTTTATTTAGGTTCACTGACTATTCTAAATACACTTTTCTCCTCGTTTCCCATTTTATCAACCCTAATCCAATGCAATTTTTCTGCGTAAAACAATTATGAGAGGAGCAAAATTTTGCTTCGATTAGGACGGAATCCCATACATTTCTTTTTATACAAACAATAATTATACCTGCTTGATGTATGCCTGTACCTGTAACTTATATAATGCCAAATCGTTATCGTGATAATGTGCGTAGGTGAGGGAATCCGAATCCTTGGGGTATAGGCATTTATAGGCACTATAGGTACCATGTTTCATATTAGTAGGTATCATCATCATGTCATTAGATATGGCTTATTATTTTTTTCTTCTGCACTTTGCGCGCACAGCTGCTAAGAGAAGAGCGCTGGCGGTGACTTGCTAATAGAATCTTATAAGCTAAGCTGTGCTGTATATTAGGACCTGAACCATTTCCCCTTTCGATTACTGCTCCACTTGCCCGAATAATGAGTGCGATTTGGTATCCGTAGAAGTGCACATTACCCTTAGTTTACAATTTACATTAATACCGGAATACCATAATCACTGTGCATCCATAAAGTTTTGATACTTTTAAGGACATCATGCATACGTAAAGCTTAATGAATGAAAAAATGCACCAGATGAATGAAACACATCAGATCATCATTAGGGACACTGATTGTTGTGAAATTTTGCGACAGTAATAAATCCATTTTGTCAGACGACAAAGAAACTCATGCCTACGACTACGACTTGTGGAACTCCGTAAATACGGAAACCAACTCGGTTCGTTTGTCTACGTTTTCTGTAAAAAGATGTTTTAATGTGGGTTGATCTGCACACACACAGCTTTCTCGGCATAATTTGTAAGTTTGCATAACGGTTGCCCACATACAGATTCACGAAGTGGGTGTAGTACTGTGCCAGAGCGTGATTCTGATTTTAGCCAATTCTAAATGCATGGGATAACTGAGCGGGCACATTTTAATGGCAATCTTTGACCATATTCGTAGTTCAACATTGCTCCCCATTGTAACATGGAAAGGCAAACAAGAACGTGCACTGGCGTTTCAAGCTAATTACTTCTTCCGACAAAGTGAAAAGTGATTCACGAATATGCACCCAGGAACACACATATGTTTATCCAAATACACAAAGCTGGTTCCTTCGGATATCTGTACTTATTTGGTAGGTAGGCATTTGATTACGTCACGGAGTGTGAAATGTGTAACATTAGATAAAGTTATACCTTTGAGAAGTGTAGTTAGTAACCGTCTTGTAGGTTTTATGTTTTAGTTTTCTTACCAATTCAAGAGCATAGTGTGTTTTCTGATGCGAACTGAATATATAATTTTTGCTAGCTTCATACATAAAACACGTAATTTGGGGGATGCTACAACATTACAACAGTAAATTTCTTTTTACCGTCCGGTAGGTAGCTACAAGATCCGATATTTGTGTGCATACACGGTATATTTATCCACGGTACTGATATAATAACAATTGTAGTAGGTAGTTTTGCAAAAAGAAAGACTTTTTGTGTTTGAACGAAATCGAGAATTTCGGATCCGTATTAACGGAACAATATCAAAACTTTCTTTAGACACAGATACACATTCGTTTTTTTTTTGTATATTTGCTTTCCGTTGATACTGATCGATACGTAATACTTGTATCATTTATGATGATACTGTCGCTGAATTTTAAAAAATCCAGTTTAGTTTATTCAATTGATATGAAGTAAAAACGAAATTGTTGTAGTCATGAGCCAAATTTTCTATCGTGTGTATAATCATAAATGAGGTGAGAAGATTTTGATCACATGAATTACCGTAAGGATCAACATTCATGAGAGGAATTCGGAATTCTTCTGTATGTAATGGGCTAAAAGAAAAACCATCATCAGATTTAGAGTGAAGTGTACAATGCATAGAAATGCAGTTAACCTGTTATAGGCTTCTTTTGTGTGCTCACGGTTCGTAATAATCATGGTATAAGAAAGCATCACCCATTTTAACTTTTCGTTATTTGCGATTTTCTTTAAAAAGCATGCTAGTTGTAGATGCCTGCCATGAGTAGGGTTTAAGATTTTTGGGCAAAATGGTATAAAAAGGGATTCTCTTCAAATGGAAGAAGCTTTATACGTACTTTGACACTATATACTTACAATTAGATGATACTAAACGCTGTAATCAACCATTCAAGTTGCTTACAGGCGTGACAAACATAACGTAACTTTTGATCCTTTTTGGCCATTCATTCACCTGTGGATGCTCAAAGTAACCAACACTATGGCTATGATGCACCTGATGAAAGGGGTGTGAAAGGATCGGGAAAATAAAAAAATGAAACTTAATTTTTAAAAATCTGTTTATAGGAGGAGGGGTAAACGGCTTGAAATTAAAAGTCTTCTATTACCATCCATAACATGTCTGACTTTCCTGATGTCCGTGTTTAAATGCCGTCATGATAAACCATTTTGTTTGACAGTATCAATTTTGGGATTGTATCTTTTTTAAAAACATGATGATGAGCAAGGTAGTGATTAATGAGTTGGAGTTTCGATGAAGTCAACAGCCAAACCAACTCTAAATAGAATTATGATAATTTTTTCGATGCAAAAAACGTTTTTCTTATTACTTTGTAATGGGGTTTTGTCGTTTGCAGTTATCCGATGTAATGCAAAATGTAATGGCGTGAGCAGTGAAAACTTTAGATATGCTAATTTTGATGTTTCTGTATACTACAAATTGATAGAGAGTATGGGTGTGTAATGAAAAGAATATAAATTTACTTTAGTTCTGTCTGTGTGGGCATGGGCATATTTGTAAAATATCCAATTACACTTTCTCACCCGAAAAATCATGAGAATCTTATTACACATTTGATTAACAATAAAGTCACTCATTGACAGCCATTGGATAAATTACGAAAAATCAGTCTGTTGTGCGCTTCAAAACGCTTTGCTTGCCATTAATGAAAGTTTAAATAGCGTGAGAGTAAATATTAATTCCTCTTTTCTGTTTACAGATCCAGATGTAAAATGCAAAGATACGCAATATAGATGTGACTGTGGGATACCACGGTGCGTAGACAAGAGTTTAGTTAAGAATGGAGAGAAAGACTGCGAGGATGGATCAGACGAAGGTATGTTCATTTTGTGTGATACCGTCAATTTTTTGTTTACCCATCTTTAAAACTGGACTGGAGAATCACTAATGCATGTCTTTACCCACAAATCACGAACATCAACATTTTGCGTATGGAAGTGCAGCACGTAGGGGCAACGACATTTTTGGCGACAAGAAACAAGAAACATGAAGAAAAAGTTTCACTTTCTATTTACTCCCATGTCCATTTGCATAATTGATCTTACAAGAGACGACCTTGGCCGTTGCATATCAATTGAAAATATTTAACGATACATATATATATTCTGGTTTATAAGGAATTTATCAGTATTTATTACCGTAACATACCATCTAGTCAAAGGTCAACTACGTCGATAACAGCAGGATATCGATTTTGAATTTGATCCAAAATCCAAAGTATCACGAATGACTATCTGGTTTGTGTGCATCTGTAAGGAGTGTAAGCTGTGCCTGTTTGTAGAAAAACGAGAATAAAATACAAAGTCGCAAGTCGCTACTTATAATTGTTATTCATACATTCAATCCAAAGGTAGGGATACTGCCATGTGCTTTCTGCCACAAATGGTCATGTGCAAATATCAAGATCAGGGCTTTCAGGTAGGCAAACTAGTAATCAGCCAATCCCTACAAGTCAGATCATTAAAAGTAGCAGTAAAGTATATTTGACACCTAATTACAATCAGACAATGTCATACACCAGTCCTCTCCAACTAGCTATTATAAATGAATATATCCATCGCTAACTAGCCACTTCCAAAAGTCACAGTCAAACATAAAATGTGAAATGATTAGAATGTAGGAAATCAGATAAAGAAATGCAAATTGCTAGAAATAGGATATTTGATGGGTGCACAAATGATGGGCAAGCAGAGGACACAAGAATTATAGAGTTTGAAATTACTGCATATTTTGGCGAGAAAGTTTTTTTTTGTGAGCAAGCATACATAGTCTGCATGTAGGTTTATTTATTACAGGAGGGTACCTAATTTATATTGTGCAAATTTCAATTGCTCTACTGACTTGTATTCTGTATATATGTTTTGCATGCAACGTCAAGGGCAATAATATGCGTTAGCAGTTCGAAAACGCTTGCATACCTACCTACTCTTTCTATTTAGGTCTTCATGCACATTCATGGTTAAAATTGGACAATATTTATAGTGTGACAGGTAAATAAAAAACTACGTAGTGCATAAAACTAAATAAATAGCTGCAAGATGTACCAGACACAAAAATATCCCCCATTAAAAATTACTACTTCAGTTATTAGAAAATACCTGGTTGGTTTTGGTATAGTCCACATATTGCAAAGGTCGTTGAGGTAGTCACTAGTCGCTATTAGTCGCACACATTGTGTGTGTTACTACCTATCTCATAAGAATTAGGAAAGTTGATTTTACTAGATACGAAGAAAATTAAAAAAATTTCACCAATGGTCAGTCCATCACGATGAAGTAGACCCGATTACGACGCTTTTATCATTACTTTTATGATATCTTCATTTTAAAGTGAAATTAAAATGATATATTGAGTGCGTGCGTGTACTATATGCACATGCGCATCACCTATCCACCACCTACATTGTACACTGTTCACGTAGAATTTAGCCGCAAAAAGTTGGACAAAATCATCAAAAGTTGAATTCCACCTTAAAGTCATCAACCATTCCTATTATCCTGCTGAATATGAAAGTGAAGAATAATAACGAAACGAGGAGAATCTCTTTTTAGTTCTTTCTTATTTTCCTGCATATGCATTTTCCTACCATGTCATCTTAGAAAAAATGTAGTGACGAGACATTCTTTATGCTAGACACACAAAAGACCAATGTGCGTAGAATCTGAGTCCGAGGTAGTATTTGCACATGTCCATTTATCGAGATAAAAACCTGAATGTTATGTGTCACACGGTATGATGATACGTGAATGAAGGTACGCGAACATCTCGAATTACTTTAAGTTTGCCCACATTATTTTTACGAGTAGTGTGCAACGTGATGATGTGCATTGTGTCATTGTCGAGTTGCCGGGATAGATGATTTCATTTAAAATTGAAATTATCCTGAAAAAGTTCACTGCTGAGGGATACTCCTTGTGTGCTCGTATTTTTTTTTGAAGCAGTAGCCACGGTCAGTCAGCGTTGTACTCATTCTTCATTTATCTTCCGTTGACTTGCATATAATGCAAAACAGTGGCTACACCTCTCCTTCAAAATACTTTTGTTCTCATTCTATTCTTCCCCTTCATTTTGGCATCCCGATAATTTATGTTTGTGAAAGCATTCATGTGATTTTCCTAGTAAAAACTTGCAGCTTGCAGCACCCAAATCTAAAGTATGGTACATCTAAATCTGGTTGGTATGTGTAATAGGCATGTTATTTATTTACTAAAGAACCCACCATGGTGCACCTCCACAGAAAATGAGTAATGATACATGATGATGGTCCTAGTCCTGTCTTGACTACCTATTGCAAGTAGACAGAGAAAAATTCAATATGTAAATAAGCGCATATCATGAGGATTTAATACAACTACCTACATTGCAATTGCACCTTACCTTACACACATGCAAGTATCCGCATGACGTATTAGATGAAAGTAAAATTAAACTTTTTTATGAATAGTTTCCCTCTCCGTTTTATTTGATTGTTGTTTGGGTGGAATTTCATGCAAAACTGTTGTATGTATCATTTGCATTTGCATGTGCTATATGAAATGGATGATGTGGGTAGACAAAGGCAGACTACTCCTACTTTTTTAAAGGATTTTCGTTGCCAGTCAAAAAGTATTATTTTTATACCCGTCTCCCCCTCCTACAAAGTTATAAACATGATGTCTAACTGAGCTTCTCATGATTTCTTTTTTAACAAATCCAGGTCAATGGGATCCATCCAAATGTGCAATCAAAAATACGACATCGGAAGACATCAGATTCAAGAGAGCTGCTCTCCCAGGTAAGCATATTAAGTTTTCTCATGAGTTTGGGTAACCGTCTTTTTTATGTAAAAAAATGCACTAAAATGGACGACACAGTATATGTGCATATTCACATCACGTTTAAACTTTACTGGCATATTTAACATGTTGACTATTTTTATGACGTTCTTTTTGCTTAAGTCAACTATAATCTTTTACTGACACCTTCATCACTTTTCAAGATTGCATGTAATAATCTAACGAAATAACATGGTACAGGTTCAATGAATGAATTCAAAAAGTAAATCTCATGTGGACATTTAAAATGTGAACCCTGATTACATACATATTTTATCTACAATATGACTATGTATTCCTTCTTCATTGTTGTACATATATAATCTTCGCATTACTTTTATATGCTTCTCACATTGAATACGACTGCACAGCATACGACAGAAGCATAATATTAACAGCTTGAATCCGCCACCACCATACCACTACCACTTCTCCACCTTGATTTATTTATGAATGACAATTGATACAATGTGTGTTGAACTCCACAAGAAAAAAAAAACTTTCTTTTTCATTCTCAACAATTTAAATTAAGTTTATTATTATTATTCTATATTAGAGAATATTAATTTGAGTACGCTTAAATATGAGGATTGGCTCTCTGCACTCATTTCAGTTAACTGCCTATTTTACATGTCTACCAATTGCAGACTGTGTAATGAGGAGTCATGCATGTAAATTCGGAAATTATTGGTTTTAAATGGTTGGTTTTGCTCGCACAAATCTTGTGTGTGTTTTGCTTATGAATTTCATTTTGAGTGAAGAAAAGTGGAGTAATTTGACAGACCCCTGTAGCCTTAGCCTAGACCATTTGTAACAAAGTTGTGCATATTTGTTGTAAAATCTGGTAAAGTAACATAACCTTTAGTTTAGAGATGCAAATGAACACAACTAAGCTTTTGTGTTGTTTGTGTTTTTGAAAAACTGTCCACACCTGAAGGCATGAAGCATAATCATTCCTGTAGTTTTACTTTTCTTGACTCTATTTGTATTGTTTTTAATATTTCAGTTTGTAAGTCGTTCTCTCCCTTAGTGAATGTTAAAGGTCATTGGTCATTTTTGAAAGTACAATCAAATGTGCGTTGGGTTAAATACACATGGAGCACTTTTTCGAGAAAAACTACTCAAATCACGGAAACCATATCGTCATCTCATCATCTACCAAACTTTATTTGACGAAATCCTTATTTTGTTTACATTTCTAGCTCGAGGCAACAATGGGGATTTAGACAGATGTGGAAAATTACCTTTTAAAATGTTGCTAAATGGGCTAAATCATGGCTTTTTTTAAAGATCGCACAAATGTCGTGACAAACTTGCTCGCTTCTCTCCGTCAGTCATTTTGCAATGAGAAAAGTATGTGAAGTAACGAGAGTTAGTCTAAATCGGAACGTGGGTCGTCTGTCATCGTGATCATCGTATTTAAAGTGTTGCCTCAATGCAATTCATATTTGTTCGCTCCTCCTTTTTCGACGAGCATCCTTTCGGGTGTATTCACCTACCTCTCCGACATCATGATCATGACAGTTTGAATCATGCATGCATCTGGTCAAAAACGAAATAAGTGTGCAGTCTTCATGTTTCCAAGCCTAGAATCTCTACCGAATGCACAGAATCACGATGCAAGAAAAAAATCCTTGATATATGTACTTTAGCTCAATACCGGCTGTATGCGTCCATATCGCATCCTTGTTAGTATAATGTGTATTAGTTTCATTTGAGCGATGAATTTTACAAACCTGTCATTTACGAAACTGCACTTCGTGTCATACATTTTGCACTAATCGTAAGTCAGCAGGCCACAACGTACAAGAATGTATTTGGAAATGCACATCAAAGGAAACTATTTTACATACATACATACAAATGTAGTACACTAAACTACCAAACCAAGTGAGCGTGTTGGTTGGTGATGCAGGTCAAGCTTGCGTAGTACATGGATTGCATAGTTAGCTCTGACTGAGATCTGCGATTACTTATGGACTCTGTGGATGACACACATGTATTTTTTATCTGCCAACTGGCGAATCCGATTCTGTACATTTTTGTTACGGAAACTGTTTTACACGATTTTACAAGGCTGTAATCACAAAATNATCCGATTCTGTACATTTTTGTTACGGAAACTGTTTTACACGATTTTACAAGGCTGTAATCACAAAATCAAACATGATCAATATGATCATAGAGTTACAACAAGGCATGGTTGAATACAAGAGCCACTTTGGAAAAAATAACATTTTCCGTGTAGGCGCGCATATTTTATGCACGAAACTGAATATAAGTATGTAGGTTCTGGTGGTACACTGCAGTTTTTATTTAATAAAAATGTGCATATTACATGAAACTTGTTGCATATTCATGCCTAGATTATATTATGCTGATGTGCTATTCCACAGAAAGTTCAATGCATAAAAACCAATGCATTTTCTGTGCATAGGGAAATTTCCTCTGTTAAGTTTTATAATTAAATTTTCACATATACCTGCGTTTCGAATGAATAGCGCAAGTACGAATATAGCAGTATGTGTGTATGCAATATATTTCCCTATATATGCAAACAACTCATTTATATTGCACAATTTCCCTTTCTTATTAGTATTCCAAGCAAATCCCACGATTTTTCATATCCGTGTAAAGTTAAAACGAACAAAAAGCAATGTGTCCCTTTATCTTTTGTGCAAACTTAATAATGGGAATGAACGTGTGTGATGATGGGTGTCATGCCATAATAAATGGATGACGGTATGTACAGGGTGCGAACACGAGACAACCCTTAGTTGTTCTTCCTTTTTCCTATCTAGAGAAGAAAAAAAATACAATTTTAGTCTTCCGATAATCATGAATTGACTGATATCCTGACAAGATGACACTTATATCGACTGTAGTGTAGCCTATCTATGAAGTATGCAAAGCGTAGAAGTAATTAAAGATGATAGAACACAGAATATAACATACAGTGTGTATGCAACATCACAGTGTTAGCCGTGGTACAAAACAATGGCATTATTAGCCAAGCATTGTAATGGCAAGACAGTGAGTGACCGGATGTCGTCTCGTTATTACTCTTATTGTTTTTATTCTCCAACAATGACACAATCAATAATATTAATAAATTGCATTGCGAGCTTCATAAAAGAGTAAATGCGATGCGATGCATTATTATCCGAGAGGGAGTCAATCAAAGGACAAACTGCATACATTGAAAAAAAGCCTCCAAGAGTGCATCAAAAACCATGCAATATCACTTTCTGATTATTTTTCAGAATCTAAAAGTCATATACCTATAGTCTTACCTTTTGAAATATGTGCACAAAAATGCAAAGTACATCATCAACATCACAATCTGGTTATTAGGAGGATGATGCATGGCGCATGGTGAAATCATATTGTTGCACCTTACCTTCCCACAAACCAATGCACAACGAGGGTTACACAAATATTTTTTATCGTGGTGGTGCATTCAGATAACAAGTGCATAAGAGATAATTTACCTTCGAAAACTTTCATATTCCCGAAGGAACAATAATGTAATACTCTTGTCAACGTGCCTTTTATTGTTCGATTGACAATCAGATTCGAAAAAATGTGCGAGGTTAGTACGTTTGTTCTCACAGAATGTACATGAAACGTAATAATAATAACCTTGTTTAAAATCTTGTAGGAAGGATGTGGTTTCGAAGTATATCGTAGAATTCGAGAAATAGTTTCACTGTTTGTGGGATAATTTAACAAAAATGACGTACTCACAGAAAGTTGTGTACAATTACTTGTGATGCACAATCACGAACTTATCGTGGTGAACTTGGTTCAAGTATGTGTGATTTGTCATCTGGCTTATGTATGTAACAAACTTCTTAGTGAGTTGAGGATATCAAGTTGTTATCATACGAATTACGGGTGGTGACATTTAAACAGCCACAGACATTCGCCTGCTTGATTTAATTCTTCACCAGTTTTTTTATAGTAACCCGTCTCATGACATGAAGACTACTGAAGACCATAATATTTTTTAAGCATATTCGTTATGGAAGATGTGTTCGGGGAAAATTATATGTGCTCATTAAAGCCATGCATCAAAGTAGTGTAATAAGTAATACTGTTTTTAAATTGTATTTTAACTGTCTTGATGCATATGTGCGTATATGCATGAACGCCTGAACAGATGCAAAATGTAATAAAAGATCAAGTCAGTGGGTGATTTGACAGAATTTCTAATTTTCTTTTAGTCGTGGGAAATCGTGGGAAACATGTTC
>JAANSN010004044.1:0-16302 GCA_036850665.1 Dicranocentrus wangi | reverse complement strand
CCTAGTAGAATGATAGAATGGGTCATCATATAAGCATCATATCTTATCAATCGATAGGATATCATCACTGAGCTTCAATCTAAAGATGCGTTTCCTGTGTGCCAAATTAACTCTCTACAACAGCTTCCCACATGAGTAGGAAGGAACCTAGGAACCCAGTTGTACTGGCAAATGACTCGTGTATTTGTAATACTACGAACATCAAAATAAACACGAACAAAAATATTCTGCCCCTGCCCTGCATCAAACAGGTAACTATTTTCATTCAGACAAGTCAAAAGAGTGAAGTGAAGAGAGTCGAATGCAAACCTGAAGCGCAACCGTTTTACAATTCACTTTACGCAAATCAAATCAAACTTACTGGGATTTACTATTCATTTTCAGCCAGTTTATATGTACACAATATAAAATACCCAGCCTAGTTAATTTTTGTTGGTTACATTATACAAGATTGAAGCCCGACGCACTCAAAACCTACCACAGGACGGCCGGCACAAAAATGATGATGATGATGGCTTGCTTAAACGAAAAGGTTTTCTTGTTTCTACTTCTTCACTCTCTGTGTTCATTCTTCGTGTCCTTCTTCAGCCTTTTCTGAGAAGGTTGTGTTAGAGACTCACCCCAGTCGTGAACAAAGTTTCATGAGAAACACAACCGTTTTCGCTCTCGTCTCCTCGTTTCTGTGTGCATATACCCTCTCCTCTGTGTTGTACGTTCTGTGTTGAGGGAACAGACAGATAGTATATATAAGAGTAAACAGTCCCAGTGAAATCCTTTAAGAATAAAGTCAAGTTGGCCATCATATCGTAAAGGAAACAACCAAGGAGTAATAATCACTACAAAAGTAAATTAAGAAGTAGCATAACGTGGTCTCTGAGTGTGTCTGTATACCTGTATAGAATATTAGAACCCTGCCTCACCTCACCTGCTCACCTGAATAGATATGTTTTCTTGTGGTTTTTCACATTCTTCGTTGTCCCATCTACACAATCACCATCAATTCGACATTCTACAGTAGTAGATTTTTTTATGGATGCTTCCTTGCAATAAACAACCGTCAGTGGCATGATGATAGTTACTCTCTGCTTCTGAACTGGAAAAACTGGAGCAAAAAAGGAAACTTCATATAGGGGCAGATTCAGCATAGTGGTACCTATTTTGTTAAGTAAAATATAAAAAATATGAAGTTGCTTGTTTTTAAGCCACATCCATTTTCTGTTTGGACCTCGGACAAGTTTTTCTTTTGCTGGAGGAACAAGTATACAAAGAACTGAAAGTAAATTGTGTTAGTAATAGTAAAAAGCTACAAAAATCGTTTGTGCCCATCTCTTCTTTGGTATCGCATTCGCATTGCATGTCATTTTTCATTCGATGACTGCCCTGTGTGCTGGAAAACTTGTAACCTATATTTTGGACGTGCATGCGACAAGGTACACACATATGTACTCAAAGGCAACGTCTGGCGGTTACGTGGACAGTGCCTAATATCTATTCACCGTCACCGTCAACCAGCTATGCAACATTGTGAATCGCAAAAGTCGATATGATTTTTTTTCTTTCAGTCTTAAATGTGCATGAGTTCGATTACGAGTATTTTCAAGTGCAACTATAATGGTAAGATTGTTCTAAAATTGCTACTAAACTATGTGTTAATTCTTTGAAAACTCTGCATTAGCGGTTATTAAAGCACAGACACATTGAATCGTGTGCTTATCTAATGAATATGAACAAGTGTTAAGTACGATCCACGTGCGTGAAATGTGGAAATTAATGTAGGTATGTTTTCGAATGACGATACATCACTTGTGCATACTACACACTCATTTTCAGTATGTACATGTACATATCCATCAAACCAGATAATCAGAAAGTCTTCATTCAAAAAAATAGACTTAAGGTCAGGTCCTAGGAACACAACTGGTTGAAAACTTATATTCTTCCATTTTCAGTCCCCACCTCGTTCAAATTGTATTATTCTCAGCTCTTGCTCACTCATGTAAGTCCATGTTTGATTGTACTATAATGAATTTTTGCAAGGTTAATGGATTCATGAAGCCGCCCAATGCGTGTGTTCATTAGCAGTTTTATGTGTTATTGACTACATGTTGTGTACGGTGTTCACCAAAGCAAATTAATAAAGGATTAACAAGGTGTAAAGCTGATTATGATTAGAAGTAGAAAATACATAAAATTTCGTTAAAATAATAATTGTGTAGAAAAATTAAAGACAATACTGACTGCACTGATCTGATAGTATGTGCTCACAAAGCGAATTGTTTGTAAAGTGCGAAAGATACAGTTTTTACAGCAAGTGCTAGCGACTTTAGACACAAACTCTTACACATTGTAAGTGCTCTTGTTGGTCCTTCTTGCATTATGCATAGATCCTTTCTGGAACTAAGTAACTGGAAGACAATGTCTTACATTAGACATAAGCAGCTCGAGTGAGTATTCATTTGTGTGAGGTAAAGCAGTTGGCTTCCGTATATTCAGCACAGACTGAGGGATTTAAACTCAAAAGATGAACGAAAAAAGTGTATACAGGTAGTGCACAGATACATGCATGGCTGTCTATGCCTCAACAAAAATCAAGTGAAGAATACTTTCCATTATTACCCAAAGCCTGCATTATTTCTAGGCTGAAAAAATACAGTTATATGATAATGATTATGGTAGAAAAAAGTTAACTTGTTGGTGTTGTGCGCTCCAGTAAGTCTTGAATTGACCGTGACGAGAGAATCAGTAGGGAATTTTTACTTTACAAAAAAGTTTCTTCTGGTCTCGTCCTCGTCTTCCTCCAATGGCGATGAGGATGGAGAAGAAAATGGGAATATAAAAGACAATTTAGAGGAATCAGAGTTGAGACAAGAGTTGGGCTTATTTGCTTCCGGAAATTGGAACGCTTTGCTCGAATTTGGCGTGTTAAATTGAGTTGAATAATGTTCGTCGTCAGTGTACTTCAGGTAAGATAATATTAATTTCCTTTATCCCACGGATTATATGCTATACGTAACTGCATATTAGTGTACCATAATGAAAATCCACAAAATGATGTCATCATCGAATAGACGCGGCTTACACGGAGCTAAAACACAATCACAAAAAGGATGCTTTTTTACATACGCAGCGCAGAAATCCCTTTTTACTCGGTGTGGTTGCCTACTTCAACGAATTAAAATATCGTTAGCATATTTAACTTGTACAACCACACAGCCACAACAAAACCTCCCTTGAACAATGAAAATCTCATCCTTTACAACAAGTTTGTTTAGGGCGGACCAGGGAATTAGCACACTCAAAGCAGATGCCTCACAACATGCCTGCGTTTCACGTATTATGCTAGCCTTTTGTCTCATTTTCCCAATTTGTATTATTCAAAAAGTCTCAAAGAGTGCCTCTGTCTTTCGACTTTACAAGAATTAATATGACATCCGGCTGCTCGCCCACTTTATACCAAGTAGCACCGGATGCTTATAGCGTGTTCACACTTGTAAAAATATACACACACATCTACTTTTTGCACACGAGTATTAGGCATAAAGACCGGTGCGCTTGTTACTTAAAAAGTGAAAGACAAGGAAACCGACACTAGTTCTAAAAGTACTTAAGCACTGAGATATTCGGCAATTTGGCAGATCACTGGGTCTTGATAGCAATCTTTATTGACTGTTCCTCTCAAGTCGAGCCAAGAGCCACATCACATTCCGCATTGTTAAAATACTGATATACCACAATCTGCTTCACGCCCATATACACGATACAAGCTTATAGCAAGTTTATTCAGCTCGGCATAATGCGCGTTTAATATGAAAAAAGGGAATAATACTTTCTTGAATGGAATTATGACGTGACTGTCTTTCGGCTGGCTGTATCAATGATGGGTTACGTATATGTACATACTACATGTGCAGCCCAGACAAGGAAAATACATTTTATGCCATGTACCTACACTGCATTATTGGCAATAGCGAAAAGAATTTCACCGTTTTCTGCTTCTCGTTCGAAACGATTTTATCACAAAGGGACATTATCACCAATTCCCATCAAAGGTCATTCGATTCGTGTGGGAGTTTGCCCATATGACTGACGATTGCTTTAAGACTGAAAGTAATAATAATATTTTGACCGCTATATATTCCATATGCTTTTGTGGCGGCACGCTTGTCGATATTCGTACAACCTCAACGCGGTTGTCCCAACTTTCAGAACGGATTGAGCACTTTTTTGCAAATAATAAAGCTGCACACAACTGTAAGTATATGGTTATCCAATCCTAATCTGTGTAAACACCAGGCCAGAGTAGAGTATGTCACACTGGGTACCTATACTCCTACTCACATTATATGGATCTTTTACAATGCCTACAATTACAAATTAGCACATCCGTATGTTTGCTATTTGGCATCTGGGTATGCTGCGATATTACGATACGTACTACGATACGATATTTTCCTCAATTTGTTATTGGCACGCTCGTGATGACTTCTGACTTATAATTGAACAAATGAGTTTATTCACGAATGCAATTTTCCAGTTTAAAACATAGTCACTATATTATTACGCATTCTTACAAATTATGTTTGCCAGTTGTGAGTTTTTACGGAGTATAGATCGTGACGAGCACGGAGCTACTCTGGACGATCATGAAATTCACTTCACCCAACCCAATAAGACGTGTTACTGCTTCATGGCGATAATGAACATTGTTAATTTCACTTTCTGGTTATACTGTTATGCACATGCGTTACTCATATTATAATCCTTGTAATGCAGTAAGTAAGTAGTATCCTTTACTAGTTTTAGAATTGGCGAATATGACTTCCACGTACTGTGTATGATTTACTGATTCATTGCTGGATTGAGTACGCAATATTATTTAGGCAGGTAAGCTACAATTACAGTCATTAAGAAATGATTAGGTGGTAACTTCGCATGCCGAAATGACAACTTCATTGGCTCTATACGGACAAAAATTTAGATGTAAAAAGGCGTCGAAAGTGCTATATTATACAATGCTTGTTGTGAACCGGCAACTATCGCATATAATTACCTCATGATGGGTGATTACGGAAAATAAAAATTTCAAAAAATGTCTGCAACGCCTCTAAAGATTATAGAAGGAAGTGGTAATTATTGGTTTCACATTTTTCCTAACTACCTGCTACAAACACCAGAGAGAGACGCATGCGGACAAAGAAGAATTATTATTCTAATTGTAAGCTACGGATAGATATTCCACGATTTATTGGAAGAGATAAGATATTTTAATTGTAAGATTTGAAGGGACAGCATTTATATCTTTACGCTAATTGTAAGTGAAGTTGTTTTTTGATTCGAAGGAGAAGCACAAAATGTTTTTTCAAGTTAGCCAATAGGTGATATGTGGTCATAAAACCTATTTACATGGTATAATTTCTATGATTGTATGATTCGGAAATAAGATGATCAGGTGTCAGGAACCCTAGACCACACTATTGTACAAAAAAGGAAAACTCTTTTGTGTAAGTCCTTTCAATTTTTCCACTGGACTTTCATTTCACCTCCGCCTCATTCACACTTCACACCTTTCCACCTACCGTGCTAAACCCAATACTTTGTCCTCTCCAATTCGAAATGCTACAGCCAGCGAATTGGGAAGGCCAAATGGATTAATGAAAGCGAGAACACAAAACAGAACTCCTTTGAAGAATTACAAAAAATACATAGGCTTTTGTCTGTGTAGACAAAAAGGTAGCAGAGTGGAAGCATCAATGTCTACGCTTGAGAGAGTCTGCCTTTTACTTATTTAATTATAGCCAGCATTATTTACTTTACGCGTTTCCTATGATTTCAAAGGAGCTTTTCGTGCAAAGTTTGACTAAAAAGATGTTTAGTTCGTCGTTATTCACCTAGATAGTCAACATTGCACCATCAACTTTTCCCGTAAATTTGTATTACCGGAAGGATGATACGGGATAAGTCATAATTCATTCCAAATAAATGTTTAATTTCCCGGTTTTATATCTCCCCTCTAGAATCATTTTACTCTCAAAATTATTTTCCAGGCAAAACTTAGCACGATATATATGCTGGCAACACCCAGGTCCAACAAATACGGGCAGTCACAGAAAGGAGTAAGTTCAAAGCAACTTTGATGAATATTTATCATACGTTTTCTTCTACTTTTGGAGTAATTTAAAGTGTTTGCCAGCTATGACAAAGTTATCATTTGCATTCTTTTACCAAAACCGTTTGAGTTATATTTTTCAACAAGACTTGCTGTTTGCGAGAGGAGACAACTCGTGCTGTGATCTCACAAGGCAACTACTTGGTTAACAAGCCTCCTATAACCATGTTGTAATTCATGCACTAAAAACGTACCTTTCTATAGAATGTTGTATTTATTACGTAACTTAACTAACTTTCCCAACTTTGTGCTTGCATGCACGTCTAAGCATCACACATTGGGCAAATTATTGTTCCCAATCATGGAATCGTGGAACTCTTCCCTTGCCAGGAAACATTTTGTCCGCATTGTATACATCTAATAGGTGCACACACAACGCGCAAAGTTAAATTGGCTAAAAACTTTACTTTGTTTTTCCTCTATTGGGCACAACAAGAGCAAAGTAATAGTGAAACTACAAGGGGAAAGATCGTCTGGTTTCCGTACTAAATCTAGCATTTCTAAACGCTTTACTTTTATGCAGACATTCCAAGTGATAGGAAATGTACACATTTATACCCATAGACAATGTATAAAAATACAAATTGGATGGTCGTACCGAACGAAGTCTATATAGGTAGTTTTACTACGCACGGGGAGAACACATTACAGTAACTTGAGCGGCGAAAAGGATGTTCGTTCCCTCTGAAAGCAACCGTTTTATATACATTTGTCCGTCGTGCTTGTTTAAGTTAATAACGTGAGGCAATGTGTACATACACTTAAGACACTGCTTCTATGTCTGCTTAATTGCTCACCATGGACTGTGTTGCCCAATAACTCGGTTGAGTTGAAGTATAAACTTCGGCACAACTATTTGCTTTTGTTTTACCCTGAAGATATAAAAAGGGACTAAAAGATCGGAGAAACAAGGATGTGATGTGATGAGTTAAATGCGTATGAGTTAATTATTTATAAAAAGTTTTTTTTGCAAGGCAAGAAAAACTGCGGTCTTGTGCTATGTGCGCTACTGCAAGGATGCAAAATAGCACACAAAATACATAGCATCATGACGAAACCAAAGGGTAAATTTTAGCTCTTTGGTGAAGACTGAAGGCTTTATGAAGTTGCACACCCTCCTCATTACGTAAATACTACATGCATTAAGCATCAACGGAATTTTGAAATATGTTCTCACTAGCACTCCAATCTGTCAGCATCCCTGCTTATTTGCATACCGTCATGTACTACAGTCGAAATGTATACAAAGCTGACTTGAAGTCTGAAATTATGTACATGAAATACACTCAAAACTCAAGTTTAGGTAACTCGCGAAGAACTACTAATGTAAACATATAGTAAATACTTTGTCTTTCCCCGCAAAATTACTTAACGAAACGGTTTCCATTCAGGCAAACTAACATCTAGTTGTTTGTAACTCTACTACTTTCATATTCAAGTATCACGTCACGTAGTTTTCAAAATTCGCATAAGTGCAATATATCATATATCCTCTGTGGGTGTTCCTTCGAGCATAATTTTAAACATTGAAGTTTAAGAGAAGAAATAGGTTGGAAAATTGGTAGTGTGAAAAGCCTAGAGAAACGATTCCTATTTTCTTCATGATTTGGAAATTGCCAGTGTGGAAACGTATTTTGGAAACCTATTTCCCCAAAACTAGTTTTGACTTGACTTCATATTTTAACATTGATTCCTTCCAACAAGAAGGGATGATACCGATATGAAATAAGATTAACTTGGGATATTTGCAGTGATAATATTACGCTCTCTCATATCCAGAAGCAACCTAAACAGAAAGAAAATATGAGAAGCTTTCGTTTTCATCATGTTTTAACTTAAGCCTTCCATGTGGCAAGTAGTAACTGGTTCTCTAATCTGTTTTAATAATGAGGTATCTGTTTTCTGGATAAGTGAATCCTTTGTTGTAGTTGATAACGAAGAGCTATACTTAGCTCTGACCGAGATTTTCTTCACTTATAAACAAACTTGATATATTATAATGAATGAATTGAAGGCAATGTCTTATTACAAGTATGACACGCCGTACTCATTTTCTATCTGTATTGAAATATAGATCACATCAAGAAAACGGAGACTCTACACTCTACAAGATGCATGCGTATAGCATAGTATGAAATAATTTCTTTGTGCAGCTAAAGAGATTCTATTCTGTAAGTGGACCTGAATAGGGGTCTTACATGCATCGATTTCTGATTTCCTGCTACCCTCCTCAAAAACGAGATTTTCATAGGGTTCTTTGCCCTATTTATATGTCCACCAGGCCACTTACCGTTATTACGTACTCTACAAAATAAAATTCAAATAGAAGCGAGCAAAAAAAGTAAAAAAAATTGTTGAAGGAAAATGCCAAAGTGGTATGCATCAAGCAATGGGAACACAATAGCAATTCAAATTTGAAAAGGGAAAATACATAAATTCACGCATTTGCATTATGTGACAGGCTATAAGCGTATGATTACGTATGTGACATGAATTTTTAATCGAATATAAAAACTTTTTTTCACCCTTTTTCCTTTTCCCAATGTCCCATTATGATAGACATATGAACTTGGGGTGTGTCGGTCGGTAGCACTGGGATAGGAGACAAGTGTGTGCCCAGAGAAGAAAAAAGTTTTCCCAAGGAAAAAAGTCCCCTTTATATATATATCTGTATGGATGCTGACTCTGGCTACCTTATTTTTTGCATTTAAAGTTGTACGAAAAAAGTCGCATTTCCCTATTCTCGCTCGCATTATTATTATTACGATTATTATATTGCGGAGACACTTTAGTTTTTCAAGTTACAACAGTTCTTGCATTCACATAAGGCAATAGTGTAGCGGGACCAGGTCTCGACGACGAGCAAGTTTCAGATGAGAAGTGATAAGTGAGAATGTGAGAAGAGAAGCTAAGGGGAAAAAGCAAGGAAGAGGAATTGGAGAATGCCGGGTGAAAAGGAGTAGAATAATAAGTTGCTCCCGTCTTTCTTCTCTTATTCAACAAACGCGTTTATTCAATTCATTCATATCATATCCCTTTTTTACAACTCATTGTCATCCAGTGCGTATTATACAATCCAGGGCTCTCAAACACAGAGTCTTATTATTTTCAAGCTCATTAGCTTGCAAAGCCACATGCCACTTTTGCTCCTGATTCTATTACTCATTGGCAATGGTCAATTGACAGGTTAACTTTTAAATTCAAACTTCTTCATTCAAATGTGCGTTGCGTTACAGAACGCGAAGCGCTTTCCAGATATCACAAGAAATGAATACATGTACGAACGAAGAAGGTGTCGTTAAAAGCAGAGCAAGTTTTAGGTTTTATTCGGTTTCAACGAAATCACAACCATAAAAAATTTAACGAGTGAACCTACCTACCTACTACCTACAGATATTATGCATAAGTATTAGGTAAGCGAAGTCAAGATGTTTTCTTGTAAGGTTGCAACTAACAGTAGCAGTGGCTCGGTTTCATTGTTGGGTTTAAGGAAAATTTGCATTTAATGGTTTCAAGTTTGGAAGAGCTGTTTAGAAGGAAATGAACCTTTAGAATTGTATACAGTGTAACATGGGACTGATTAGTGTGTAAATACAATTACAATAGAGATGGAGAAACCACCTAGAGAGTCGTTAGTATCATTTCTCTTCCAAATGTAACCTAATTCGGAATCTGATACTACTATCAAAAACATTGTTATCCATGACGCATAACGTCCTGAATCCTTCCTTTTTTCATTGCTTCTGGTTAGTGTGTAACATAAGGATGTAAAGTTTTAGTTTCTGGGTATTTGGTTACAAATGGGAAAATCAATTCGGAAATTGCGTAACATTTTATGAATACGCATTCTAGTTTTCGTGATGTACTTATGCTAATCGGTTAAGTCGTCAGCAAACTTAAAGTTCAGGTTCCCAGCGGATTTTATTTTATTCTTGGAAGCAAACAAAACTAGATACCTATTCACAGTAACATTGAGTAAAGTGTATCGTTAGATTTTATACCGGTTCAATTCATTCATCTCCATTGCATTTCTGGGAGGAAAGTTTGCTCCGAGTTGACATTTTGTTAAAGAGAATTCCGTACGAGTCGAATTTCATTTTCTTGTTTACTTGATTATGTTGTGCTCGGTTACTCAATCTCCATCCACAAGGACCCAATTCGATCAATGAATACAAATGGGGAA
The DNA here is from genome assembly GCA_036850665.1 of Dicranocentrus wangi. Classification (NCBI taxonomy): domain Eukaryota; kingdom Metazoa; phylum Arthropoda; class Collembola; order Entomobryomorpha; family Entomobryidae; genus Dicranocentrus; species Dicranocentrus wangi. The sequence continues at coordinate 5,953 of JAANSN010004044.1, read as the reverse complement.
AATCTCTCACTCATGGTGCAGTATACCATCTAAATGGTGTTGACCGTCGTTGCTTACAAACGCAAACTAAAGTGCATGTTCTTACGCTACGCTATGTACATGCAAAAACAGTGAACTGTTTTCACTGACAGCGTGTATTAGTTTCCTCTCCAATTCCTATACACGTTCCATCCAAACCCACTGAATTAATTGAGCAATTAATCGTAGTACACGTGAAGTAAAAAACTGTAAGATGGGATAAATTTAAAAAGTGTAAGTGGCATCTTGAGCGTTTGACAACAACAATAATTAAAATTCTTACTTCACTATATGTACGCATAGTTTCAATGTGAACGTTATATACTGTCGATGAGTAACATGTTAATTTGTATATTTTTGGAAGAGGAAAGGTGGCCTCCTCCACTACCTATAGTAGCAATATACTATGTATATTTAATCACAACCCACTGGTAGTTATTAGGAGTCATTAGTTGTAAAGTCGTAAATCCCGTCGTTAGCAATAAAAATGAATGTATATGACATAAACATGCATTGATGAAATAGAATATAGGTATGCATACGGGCTGCAATCCGTAGGCATACCTATTTACTGTACAAAAGGCACTGTACACCATGGACATACGTTTGTAAAGCTCGTTGCCTTATAGAATTTTGACATCTTGTTCAGAAGTCAGATAGGTAGGTTATTAGTTAAAGGTCAAACTTCAATCCATTCCACTTTTAACCACTTCAGAATTATAGCTCCTGCGTGCATTACATTTTTGAACAACGAGCTAACCTTTTAAATATGTAAATCTTGTAACGGCACCAAACGACACAGGATTGAAAGTTATACAGTCGGCAGATTATGTAACAAATGGAACGGCTAATTGGAAGTAAAATGAGATAGACGTAAAACCCACGAACTGATAATTGTTTGGTGCCGTTGATCCTTGCGTTGCGACTAAAATTTAACAAGACTTGAGCTCCAAGAAGTCGCAGTGTCATATTAGTGATTAGAGGTGATTACAGGTATACTCGTACTCCTCATTACATGGTATAGTTGAGCTAATCAAGTCTAAATCAAATTCTTGCATATTATTATGAATGGATGAAAGCGAAAACAACATGCACTTCTTGCACACATTCACGTCATTCGAAAGCCTGATTCTACATGCATACCATACACCTTTGATTGGAACTTACTTGAATATATTCTATCACGAAGAATTTGTTATTTGCTTAAATGAATATGCACTGGCATACAGAATATTGTCTTTGATTGTGTGGAAATTATTGACGTTCGATCTAGTTGATCTTATACGCCTATTTATATAGTTGATGTACATAGCAGACTAACAAATGCAAAGTCGTTATGCAAAGGACGCCTTTTAGCTCCTACTGATCATCCGTGATTGTGTTGATCTCTTTGATAACGTGTTTATTATGCCACTGCATGATTCCTCGTGACGAGCTGCTTCTTCTCGATGCAAGTATATATTACATGTGTGAAGTCTGTGAACGGCACAAATAGCTTTTCATAACATTTTCATGTTCGAAATGAAAGGGTTACATGAATGTTGCAGTTATAATCAGAAGAATTAAAATGAGACATGCACAATGCACACTGCTGCGCACTGGCACTGTCATAACTCACATTCTTTTCTGACTTGGCTCAGTTCAGACTGTTGGCGTAGTTTACATTATGTAAGTGGAGTAAATGATTTCAATTAATTTGTTATTGGGTCGCAAGCAAGGTACAAATACCAGCGTCAGTTAATACTGAGCTGTTGGAGAATCACTGAAAATCGAAGGTCTACATGGATCTAGTGCTATCTTAATCTACTACGAAATGGCGATTTGTGATATTTTGCGATAATACATGTCATGTTGTGCACACATTTATAATATACCTAGTTTCTTGTGAAGCTCAAATTGTACCAAATTGTACCAAATATTCTCTTAAAACGTCATCGCCTAGCGTTTTTTGTGTAATTTAATTGTGGTAAATTAAGTAAACGATGAATTACTACTTTAACTGGAATAATTACTATATTTCGTGGATTCGTGGCAGCCAACACAATTTCTCACAATATTATGGTGAAAAGGGAAACACAAAATGAGAAAACCGTGTCATCAATAAAAATGCATAATGAATTATGCAACATTTGCCAATTAAGCATGAGATTTCCCTTGCACGCATACCTTCACATCCACACCACATAAAGTAGTAGACTATGTCACCGAGTGTAATTATTAACATTTGAAATTAGCCCTCTCCCACACCCCTCGAGTACGTCTTACTTGCCAAATTCTTCTACCCCTATCTCTCTTGTTAAACAAGGACATTATGAGGTGAAGCTTTTTTTTCACGGCAGTGTAATTGTGAGTGGGTCTGGTTGGGGGTACCAGACCAGCACATGCCACAACGGATGCACGGGAAACAGAAAAAAAAAATCAATGCGATGAAACGAACTGCTTAGTCATTGTCTTAATTATGTTCTTATTCGAAGAAGGGAACAATTAACGGATGGAAGTATAATAGGTGACAATGGGAAATCTCAGTTGCACAACAAAATAACTCTCGCAGTTTTGTTGTACACTCTCGCGCGTGTCGTGGTGGCAGTGGCTCAACTGAAAACTACAATCATTCTTTTAAAAAACTATTCCGTCCAGTTGTGTGCGTACGAATCATGTAAAAAAGTGTATTTTTGTGGTGTTGATAGAAGTGTTTTCAATACTGTCCAATCTGACGAAAGTAGTTTGTGTTGACAACAAGTCATGTAAGACAAGGTTGAGTATTATCATGGTTGATCATTCATGATATTATTTGGAACGACTGCTAATTAGTAGGTGACATATATGCGTTGTGAACAAGTCATTACACACCATATCAAGTCCTTTTTACACACTTGAAGTGAAGTGTTAAAATGACTGTCAGTTTTTAAAAAGGGCCTTCACTTATAGGCAGTATGACAGTATGATTAGGGGGATGTATAATAGGATTATGTTCGTCTGAGCTGAATCCATTTGGAGAAGGGGGTCGGAGATCAGAAGAGGTAATGTGATCAAAGATTATTCACGCTACAATACATATTTGCTTCATTGTTTCGTACACGGTTATTTAAAACTTAACCTCCAGAATTCCTTTTACGTCTATTTTAATATAGACGAACCACATCTGCAGTATCTGCACTGGTTCCGGTGACACTGCAAAAACCACTTGTATTTATAATGTCAAGAGCCAAATTAAGCGTAAATCCCTTTAAATTGTATATAGTAATTTAGTGATCTGTTTGAAACTAGTTCACGGAGTCCCATAAAATTTTATTTACTGTACGCATGCTTACTTCATCCACAAATCAACAAATCAATTTAAAAGACGGCGCATTGTTAAATCTTCATTGGATGCAAACTTTTTCGTAAAGTCATTAATACTTGAGTATACATATTATGCATTCATCATCATCATCATTCGCAATAATTCTGATATGAGATACCTGTAACACATTTTCATTGCATACTATTTAAACACTCATACAATCACACATACCATATGTGTATACAAAACTTCATCATCGTTCTTCTAATAAAAATTTGAATTAAAAAAGTCACCTGTTGAATCTGAACGTTCGTGGCTATAACGTGCACTCCAAGAGTTTCATTTTTTCACAAACCAAACTAAGCGAATAGCGAAAACTAAAGGATGAATTAAATTGTAAACAAAATTTTATGTGATTATATGCGTGATGGCGTACTATAAGAACGTTTTTGTAATGAGGGCTAAAATATTGCGTAATACGTTATCGTGTTTCATTTGTGATGCGACGAGTATCCTCACATATGCAACCCAATAGCCTATCCCGAAAGAGTCTCAGTTTTACTTATTATACGTATCACCACCAACTTGACAATGAAAGTCACCTGAAGAGATAAAAACATGAGTACAGCAAGGTCAAAATATTACGTTACAATTACTAACCAGGTGCTATAACTAATCGTAAAAGCAGTTTTGGAAGTCCTGTACACATTACTATATTTTTCTTTGGAGCAAGAAAATGTGCATCTTGGCTGGTTATAGTGGCGTGCATGCAAGCACTACACTTGCAATCTAGTTGATGTTAATACTATGTGTAGTTCAAAAAATACTATGTGTAGGCATAAAATGAAATACTGTTGTACACTTTCTTAGGGACACCTGGCTTGCAATCATGTCTATCCACGTTATCAACTTTATACTATTAAAGAGGTATAATGTTTTGTGCTCACGTATTCCATATCAAATCCTTGAAAATTTTGGTAAATATACCTTGTTACAGGTGTAACACATTTTACATTTTGAATTTTCTACGAATACCTTGAATCAATAATAACATAAACATCATTATACAACAATCTGCTAGTTACTTGTTTCCGGCCGAAACTTCTATAGACAAAAAATATGCAATCCGATATCCAATAATATCAAAACGCACGTGCTTTTGCAATACCTTGATATTTCATATAATTTCATGGGCCAACAGGATATGGATCGTGGACTCACGTCTCATCGTCAAACATATTAAAAACAGCACATCCATGCAAATGCCGAAGACAACCGCACAAACTTTCTCAATAATATTGAGACTTATTGGGTCAGGCTAACCTGGATTTTGTAGTATCTCTGTTTTAATATTAAATCGGCAAAAATACTTTATTAGGCTTTCATATTACATTGCATTGTCTACAAACTTTGGGCCGTGGTATTTTAAAGTAGCGGCATGTGACGGTATGCGCTAGCTGTGCGAGGATCGTGGATCCATCATATCGAAAAACTACTTTTACCCGCAATGCGATTAACATACCTGCGTACCTCCGTCATCACATCACGTATGTATTATATTCAATCAAAAGAATGTGTATTGCTCGTTCATATTTCAACCGAAATCGGTACTAACCGCAAAACCTTTGCGTTTTGCAGCAACGTCTCTGTCCTTCGTAAATACAGCGAAACAACGGCGATAGTATACGTGCTTTTTGGTACTTTTGTGCATGTTTTATTTGTTCGATGCAATTTCCATCCACATAAAAAATGTGAACTGTTAGCAATAAGGAAGCTAACGTGTCTTACACGAAAGACAGAAAACCCTGAGAGATAAAGGCAGCAGGCATGTTAATAGCTCTCCCGTGTGACAAATTTTGTGATGAAATTGGCAGGAAAGATCGTAAAATCTGGTAATAAACCATTTGAAATGGGCTGTATCGTTGCAATCCATCTTACATGTCGGAGGGTTTTACAATACTGAAAAGAACTCACATCAAGAAATGCTTTAATTCAAATGTATGTATGCCGTATGTTGGTTCGTAATTGTTTTTGCTATTTATGCACATTCCGATAAATGACTAAAGGGATTTGCAATGGTGAGGAAAATGAGAATTAGTATACGTACGTATTTTTTTCTAAAGTACACCGTCGCGTTTAACGTTTTTTCTATGAAGCAAACTTATCAGGTCTCTCGAGCCAGTACAGATTATAACGGAAATATTTAGTATGCGAGCAAATATTATACGTTGCAGTATATTTCATTATATAAAAGATAATGAGAAGACAGCATGGGAAATTAGTGAACTAAATTGATAGAGTTTTGATTAATTTTATGCATTGGCTAGATTCCATCCGGTTCCGTTCCAGGAATCCCCTGATATTCACGGAAACTTTAACAATTGAAGGAACACTTGATTTCCCTACACTTACCAGGGTGAATTCAAATTACGTAGGATATTCAATAAAATACCAGTAATACCACAAAGTATGTATCAAATGTATAGTATATACAAATGTTGCCAATGAATATGAAAATTCGTCTGTATAGTTGGTGCAGCTATCATCATAAAAGTTTGAATGCCTTTAGGGAAGTTTCCAGCGGTGGGAAAGGAATGACAACTGGAATAGCACGCAATAATTTACGTTCTGTCTACCGTACTAGCACTTAAC
>JAANSN010004043.1:0-16304 GCA_036850665.1 Dicranocentrus wangi | reverse complement strand
CTGAACAACTTTTCTTTTAAATTTTGCATGACAAAAGCCAAACGCAACTACGCTTGTATTTTTTTTTCTCTCTCTCTTATGATCATTCCATCTGTGTGTGCACCTTTGATACACGAGACGAGAATATCCTGTAAATAATGAAAAAACCTTTCTTTCGAAGCGTCCAAATTCGAAACACAACTCTTGTCTGACTGGACATGCAGGATTCGTTGTATTGATGTACAAGAAGAAGACGTGATATCGAGGATAGTACAATTCATGAAAATTCTGGCGTACGCCTAGTATTCCAATATGTAATGCATATCCAAATGAACCAGCAATGCAAATTTTATGAGAGGCTGTTATTGACGGAAAATCAATTTGCCTGGGTGTGTTTCGTCATTTTTTTGTGTGAGCAGCACAAGACCATCCACGGTATATGATATGATAGCCGAAACTAAAATGTGAATACCTATAATATTACGTGCGTTTTCAAACGCAGTTCAAGTTTGACTAGATATGCACATTTCGAACATGGGGTAAGTCATGTTAATACATAATAATACATATATACCTATATATTGTTGTGAGTGAACACAATTCAAAAACACAGATCATCTCATATGTAACAGCGCTCGTAATATATTATGTTTTCTCGTGTCTGCCCGAAATTGCCTAGACCATTGCCATCAAATATTGTATGTGCAATAGGGACATGACTTTTGTATTTTCTTGGGCATTGGCTTGCTCCTTTAGATTCCTTGATATTCCAAATGCAATTTGCCCTTTTTCCACTATCCGTTCTGTAACGATCTTTGCTCCTCTCTGTGAGCAAGCAAAGAGAAGAGTACACGCGAGAGTGGCTTGACTTACTATGCAGAGGCTTGCTGGATAGCACTTCTTAAACTGAATTTTGCATAAATAATGCAGAAGAACGGAAACGAATGAAAGTCAGCATGTTTGTGATGCAACTCAGCAAAAATTTTGAAATAAAAATTGGCTCCATATATATAGTATACACATTTACTTGAAGATGAAAAGGATGAAACTATATAATATACTAAACAAACAAGTCGTATGAAAAAGAAAGCACACGTGTGTGTAAGTGAGCAAAGCAGTCTTATTGCCTTTCTACATTTTCTTCAGTTTTTTTTTTCTTTTGACTTGTGCATTACATTAAACTCTTAGTTTCTTTATCCTATAAATGTTCGTAGTTTACAGAAAACTGGTAGCAAAATCTGTGTCAAAGCTCAAATTCTTCATTTTTTAACAAAAGAAAATGTGACATTTTAAACCAATGTGGTAAAGATGCTTTGGAAAAGGTACGGACATTTTAATTAATCCGTCCAAATATCTTGATAGAGCAAGGACTCCAATTTTTATTACAGACAATGCACATTAAGTTGGCGCTGTATTCACTGACCAACACCGCGTCCGTGAAGAGGTACACTGACTTGTTTGTTTCTTCCGTTGTTATACATGCTTCCTTCATAAAAATGGGTATCACTGATCTGATGTGAGCTACTCACCCGATGTTGAAAAAATCGTAATCCAACGAAATATTTACGACAAACAGAATTCAGCATAATTTATCTGAAGTGACGGTCATTTCCCCCAATTAATGTCGCCAGCCAGACCCACATTTTAGTTTGTTCACACTACACAAAATCTCATTCATTCCTAGAAACTCAAAGTCATCCCTTATTCGTCATCCGCCTTCAGCTCTTTACCGCTAATAGGATGATGCATCATAAAATCCTGAAGATAGGGTTAGTACTACCACTACCTACCAAATTACAAAATAAGTTTGTGCTGTGTCACTGTGTCCCACCGGAAGTTTGATGTTTGCTCAGTTTCATCCTTTTCCCTCACTATGGATCGCATTTTTATTTGGCTAACAACCCACAATAAGTGCACTATGCACACAAATCCGTGTACATTCGTTTCAGATTCGTGAACGTGTTTGTAATTCAATTAATCTGCTTGTTTAAGATAGAAAATGCGATGATTCAATGCTGGAAACCACACAAATTTCATTCCGTGGGGCTCCTCTACTGCACACACTAACCGCGGATCCGTTTGATCGGTATTATTTACAGAATACACAGAGTATGAGAGCATGAGTATAGGTACACTAATCGTAAGTGTAAGTACACCCATCCATATCTTCGGGCTTCATATTTTTGGAGTCGGCAAGAAGAGAAAAGGGTCCTGGTTTTCCTTTTCTTCAGTGTGCAGTGCAGTGTGCACGCACATATGCGTACAAATTAAACTTTGACAAATGTAAACAATCCAAGAAAAATGACAAAGTTTGTAATGAAAAAAGGAATCTGAGGAGGATACATTTCAGACGTTTTCAAACGTTTAAGAAAATGCCGACACAGACAAAAAAAACGCAGATTTACACAAATATACATAAATTCCCGGTAAAATATCAGTTTTACTCAGGATCGGTTCTAAAATTGGACGTAACTGAAAAGTTCTTTGATCTCTTATTAAATATATAAGATGTGAAAAATCTAAGGATAAAAGCGATATATTTGGTGGTGGGTGGTGGCATATATAACACATCATATTGAGCCATCAATCTCGAACCACACCAAGTTCCATGTATACGTAAACAATTATCAAAGCTGAAGTGATAAATAATTATTTTAAAAGGCTAAAAGTGAAAAGGGCAGCTGCACTTTTGAACCTTGTAAAAAAATTCTTGGTAATCTGTAGCCCACAAATACATATATATTTTCGTTTATTTATTAAAAGGACAAATAAACTCGAGATAAACTGCGACGTACTTAATTTTCTTCTCTCCTTTTCTCACAGTTCTCCATTTCAACAACCCAAATGACAATGTGCAAGCCCAAAAGCCACACGGCTGAGTGAAAAAGTAGTGTATTATTGATGTGATGATGTACAAAACTGTGCTATATTCCACTTGCACCGAACGAACATATTAAGCATCATCATTTTTTGAGTGAGCAAAGCAAGACAAGCCCAAAAGCGTCGACGTGAGATAATATAAACAACAAAGATGAGCGAGAAGGAGAGACAAGCGAGCGAGATATGAGATAACCACTAAAGAATCTCATCAGTCCGGTTGAGTCGTTCATCCCTTCTCTCTCTCTCTCTCTCTCTCTCTCTCTCTCCGTCTAATTTTTTTTTTCTTTCTACTTCCCAAGAAAAAGAGAAGAAGCTCAGAAAATGATAAATAAACATAATAAGCTGGTTTTAAGAAGAACTAATATGGTTATATGTCTGACTGTCTACTACTTTATTATTATCTGCTGAGATGACTTATCCTTTGGCCTGTGATAATAACCAAGTAGGTCTAGTTCATTTTGTACGTCTTCTTTTGATTACATGATATGATGACTGCCACTACTGCCACCATCACGCCAGCAGCAAATAAGAGACGTACGCAACGAACTACGAACCACCAAGGTACCTTTTGTTCCTACTAGCTTCCCTTGTCACGATCATTGCAGTTCATTGAATTGCATCATTTCTATTATGGCCATTACACTCCGTTACCACCACCACCTTTGTCAGCTATATAGCCACAGACAAAGTTTATTATAAGGTAGGGAAGTCGTGTAATATCTATAATCTATACATGGCGAAGAAAGAAGAATGTGCAGTCTTTATTGTAAAAAAAAATCACTCATTTCCCACATTCCATATCTCATAGGTTTTCATATGGTTTTCATCACATCAGCAGCTTTCAATGGGAGCTGGTGTTGGTCGTCTTTTTTTCTCTATTGTATAAAAGATAATGATTCCAGTTTTCTGTACATTTTCTGCACGATCAAATTTATATAGCCGTTCTCACACCACACCATCCAACCCTATCTTTGCAAACAAAAAGTCCACGCAAGTAAATAGTTACTTCACATTTCACCGTTCAAGACACAAAGAAAGAGACTTTTAAGAATTTTTTTTATGATTTTGTCAGCAGTTTGAAAAATGAATTTTTCAGATGGAAGTAAATAAAATGTACAGTAATAAAACCTTATTGTGGAGGAATTCATTGGTGGCCATACTGGCCATTCCCTTGGCCATTTTGGAACGAGCGTGAAAACGTAGTAAAATTTTACATTATCCGCATCTAATCAGACGTAGCGCACAGTTAAAACGTGTAGAGACGCCACACAAATTCTTTTGTATACAATCTTTGCAGAGAATCCAATCCGCTGCTCCTATCATTATCATCATGTATCATTCTGTAAATTACGACAACCAACCACCCCATCATCATCGATGTTTCATTTCAACAAGGTAGTATGACAACAATCCTCCTCTCACGACTGACTACGCGTACACACACACAAGCGGTAAGGGATCCACCTAGCTCAGTGCTCACAAATCGTTTTTAAGTTGGTCAAACAAAAACAACAAAAATAATAAAATGCTTTGAACTTCACCGCTTGCAAGGTACACTGAATCAGGCACGGCTCTCAGCTCACATCATATTCTTTAACGATAGTAAAGAGTGTTTTGTCCTGTCTCTTGGAAGAATATGTCATCCAAGAGAGATGATATGAGTGATCATGTACATGCAAACTGATAATAAAAATGCATCCAAACACATTCATCATGTTACGGTAAGAAAACACTAAACAGTTTAATAATCCACGCCAGACAGCACAAGAGATCATCATCATCATCATCATGGTCTATATCTCAAAGCATCATTCAAGACTGCAATGGCAAAGATGAAAAATGGTTTTGGATCATAGTGCATTGCCCAAAGCTCTCTCTTGTTCATTTATCTAAACACAAACACAACCTTCTTCTTCGTCTACAAATCTGTCAACATTTCATCCGTCCAAAAATTTTCTCTGTGAAGGATTCCTCCTGAAGAATGAATGAGCTATAAGGCTATCGCACAACACAAGTAACTCAGTAAAGAAAGCTGAGTTTTTTATGATGAGCACACGAAGAATTTGAAATGTGTATCTATAAATTGAATCAGAAAGAGAAGAAAAAGTATGCATTCATTGCATGAATCGCCTTTTTCATTTTTTCGTTTCAATAGCTGCAACGAAGCCGTGCATGGAACTCTGGCCGAGAAAAAGAATATGGACGAAAATTATGAAGTCTATGGGGAATGCTGGGTTTGGTTGGATATTATATGTTGGAAGCTGTTCATTTTTTTAGATGTGATGATGACGCTCTTCATGATCCTGATGATGGCAGCTCTACTTGATGATGATGATGAAGTTGATGGTTATCTAGATTCCAACTGCATCATCATCATCTCATCTTCTTGTTCCTTTTTATTCGAATTTAGGTTTCAGTCCTTTGTCGCACAAAAATATATAGCTATATATGCCATGGAGTAAATACACGAAAAAAAACAGTCAGAAGCAGAAACGTCCAAGTATTTGCATAGTGTAGAGTAAAGTAGAGCTGGTGAGTCAGTGCGTCAACTGATCTGATGAAAATGAGAACAACGAAGTACCCAACATGAGCAGTTCACTTGTTTATGTCGCCTCCTTCCCCTCTCCCATTCACAGTGTGTAATAACTCTTCATTTAAATCGTTTTACCTACCACTGCTTCCAAATCAAACTACATTACATCCGTTGTAGTATATAAACATAAACACAATGAACAAGCGAACAAAAACATATTAGAATAGCGCACAAAGAAAAAGGAATGGAATATAATACAATCTCTTGTGTGTCCGTGTCCAGTCTGGCCGAAACTTGAAACGGGGCTTCGTCATCATTTGATTACGTAATTTGCTTACATTACTTAATAGGCTTTGACCACTTTTTGCAATGGAACTAGTAACCGACTAGTTGAAACTTTTATATTTTCCTAAAATGGATAATGTATCGAAAGAGTGCATTGCAGATATTGCTTCATCCTCCTCCCCGTCTGTCTAAGGGTATAGCTGGCAGGTGCAGAGTGAGGGAAGCCGGAATGATTCAAAAGATGTGCTTTGTGCTTTTCCTTTTGGTCAGTGATAAATGATTCGTGATTTAGCATATTCGAGGAAGACAATGCGACTTACGCATAAAAATGCAATGCATCCATTCTTCTCATATGCATATCATAGAAGGGTGGGTGGAGTGTCTAAGCTTAAAATGCATTTGCCGGGTTTCTCCTTCCTTGCTGCTGTTCACTATAAAATTACATATTCCTATTTTGTATCTCGCATCTGCCAGACCTATACAAACCCAACATTTCTGGCGTGGAAAAATCTTTAGGGCATTTCACTCCACACTACACTCACGGCTCAGCTCCTATCACAAGTCACAACAACCGGCGCAATCTCTTCTTCACCCTTCTCTGGCATCTTCTTTTTCTACTCCTCAGCATGCATCTTGTTTATTCATATATATATATTTCTAGGCTAGGCTCGTTGGTCACGGTTAAACTTGACTTTACGGTAATTTATTATACTATACTCGGCCTACCTACAGCATAACCTTAACCACTTCCAACCTAATTTCCATATTCCAGCTGATAATCCCACCTTATGAATTTCTCCAGAGAGCAGAGAGGAAGAGGATTACCAAGGATAATTTTCTGTCTGTGGAAATATCACGATATATACAATCCAGCTGACAACGATGTCATTGAGCATTTCCCCTTCAGCATATTTGTGCGTGCTAATATCATTTCTTATTTTCTTCATTCATAATGTGCATGGCCTGTAGTACTACTATCATCGGAATCCTCTAAAAGAAATTCCCTTCAGTACCCAACTCCAGCTTGTTTAAATTGAAGGGTTTTGCTGAAAGGCGGAAAAATCACAACCACAGCATTGCACCAGTAACAGTCAGTGGTGAGCAAGGGGTTTAACGGAATGTAATCGGGTTCGGGTTGAGAGGTTGTTTATAATCAGTGAAATATAGCGTAATTAATTTCCCTCCTTTCTTCATTCTTCATAGCAGCATACTACTCCTCTCGAGCTAGCCCACCTTGCTCTCTAGAGCAGAGTGCTCTCCAAAATATGAAAAAAAAAGTTTCCCTTAATGTTGCGTGCTTGCTGAACGTGCACAATAAATAATTGGCTTAGAACGTTAATCTGATGGAACGTTACGAATAGTCAAAAAATGCATGTGGGTGAAGCCTATAGTGAACTTATTACGTAATATGTTTTTAGTCCATGAAGGAAAATGAATACAACTCTGGCTGGATGAAGTTGGTAAAAAAATGACGATTCCCTTTGGTTAAAGTAGTAGCTTCTGCGTGTGCAACTCCACCGCACCGAGTTTACACATGCACCATATTGTATGTATTTATACTCCCTGAGCAAATATGGAAATGACACATCGTCCAACATCAAACATTAGCAGAGAGATAATCCAATAAAACTAGGAGGTAGAGAGAGACGGTGCAGTCAGACCACGGAGAAAATGACAAAGTGGCTAAAGGGCACGTCATATTATATGAATCTTCGTAGGTGGATCCGTTTCTTTTAACGTTTTTTCCCAACTTTAAACATACTCTCTCTTTCTACACCAGCGTAATCAGTCAATGAGTACATACACAATCACTGTTACACTGTGTAAACACACGAATTTTTGTTCTTGAAGAAATGTTAAAGTCAACAGGAGCAGACAAGGTAGGGCACAATATATTAGATGACACATGATTTTCACATTCCTCATGCACTGAATCAAACAGAAACAATGCACAGACCAAATCCACATCATGAAATGAATAAGGAACAGGTAGAAAAACTCTCATCTTCACCAGGTGTGTATGTGAAGATAAAATGCATGACAAAGGGAATTCACGATCATCACGATATGTGCCAATGTAAACCCTACCGTTTGGCATATTTATAGATATCCGTGGCGAGTTGGAATGAATACTTGGACTAGAGTGGCTTTTACAAGAAGTACATATAAAAAATAGGATGATGAACGACACAAAGTAAACATGTGTGGAGAAATTCGAAACAACGCCCAACCAAAAAAGTTCTTTTTTCTCTTTCGGTGTTTCATCCTTGTGCACACATTTTCCCTATTAGCCACACTATCTCTCTATAGGTAATAACAACAACTCGCACACATTATACGTTTGTTCTTGAGCGATAAAACGGTTTTTGGATATATGGGTATAGGTTGGAGGCGGGAGTTCTAGCTGTGACTTTGATGATAATAGTAAATGATGATGATGATGGAAGCCTATTGTCAACATGAGTTAGCTACTACAAGGGATTCTTCCTCACGCCCAATTACCTTTGTAAAAGTGCATTGCATACGTAAAATATGCGTGTGCTTCGTCCGTCCGCCGGGTTGCCGTTTCCATTGATGGCGAGTTTTACTGTATACATGCCGTCACTCTTCTATCACTATATGTACATGGTTGAATGGAGGGATATTATGTGTATGTGTGCATATGAGTTACTACTAACCTGAGGAGATGATGATGACCACACGAGAATTGGTAGCGAACATTTATCCTACATTATTAAAAACCCACCCTGCCCAACTCGTATAAAATTATTATCTTCTGGCTTCCTCCCTCTCGCGAAGCACGTATGTATATGTTCGATGGAAATTTACTGCCTGAGTATTGTATGGAAACGCGACTACCAACCAAACAAAAAAAACAATTTTGTTGGTTTTCTTTTTTCAAGTTAGTGCATAAGTGGAGACGAGTCGACTGTATAATAATGCATTGAATGTACATTACATTGCTGATGGAATGGATTTTTGATGTGTATCTGTTTCATAGTTGATGGGCACTTCTTTAATTGACTTGCTCAATATAAATGAATGTTCTGAATAATTTGTTGTGTTGTTCATAAAGTACGTGGTGTTTGTGCCGAGGACAGTTCTAATTAGAAATAATCTATTTTAAGAGCTGCTTACGTAGGATGGAGCACTCTAAATTAACGAATGAAAGCATTACGGAGTTAACTAATTCGAATTAGATTAAAGGGATATCGGGTGCAAGAAGGACGGGACCTTTAAATGGCGTGAGAAATTAATACCCAATACAGAAAAAATGGATTACGACCCATCGCTTGAGTTCTGCATAATCTCATGGTGGCTGGACAGATTGCCAGATATCCAACTGACGTTGGAGTACGAGTGTGCAGTGTGCAGTAATCCGTGTAGGTGCAATAACGGTTGAAAGCATATTAATTTTATGCGCGATCAAAAGTGCTCTTAAGAGTTTTCTATTTACAACCATATAATGAGTAAAACTAGAAGCTCTGTCTCTGTGTCTAAGAGAAGGATGAGGTTATATATACCTATAGCCTTATTTATTCTTTTCACATCAAACGTAGCGCATCCGCATTACAATCCTTGTTTAATGAGAGTTCATGTGTGGGCGATGATGAAGTAGCATAAGCAATAAGCATAAGTATAAATGTCATATGATGTATGTGTACCGTCACCGTCAACTACATTTTACGATAATTTGAGCCTTGTTCAGATTTATTCGTGCTGATTTAAACATTTAACCAGAGAGAGATTAACATTTGTGATCAGATAAAAACACACGATATCGGGAGGAAGGGTTGTTTGTTTGCAAGGGAGGAATCAAGTGGACTGCATATACATAATATGTCTATCGTAGCATAGGATAGCTAAGGATGGAATTCAAATATTTTATCTAATAGGCAAAAAACGTCAGATGATTTACCAACAGATATAAACCATCTTGACCAGTCTCAGAATCGCATAACGAATTTCCCCTAAAAACTCATTCACAAGAGGCTAGTTCCGTATGAAACGCTTCTTCTAGAGGGTTATAAACTGTAGTCACGAGAAATTTCAAGAAGAATGTACATTATGTATGGTATACTTACAGATTTAGTAATAAGAATGCATATTATGTGATGTGGGTTTGAGTGTAGAGTGTTTTTTAAAGTAGACATGTAATAAAGAGAATCAACCTATTTGACTAGAAATTAATCGGCATCCTTATTAAAACATCCTTGTTTTTGCACCCAGTCGTTGGAACCACTGCCCGTGCGTACGTATCACATAAGTATTTGCCTACATGTTTCATTAAGAACCCCGACTTTTCCCTTTGTCCTTTATACTAACAATGCTCATGGGGTTGGTGGCAATGAGACAAGAAAGGTCGTAATTCAATTAAAAGTTGATGTTTATCGCGTCCATCGAAATCAGTGACCCATGCGTTTGCCCTCCTGTTTTGAGATTTGAGATGAGCTTTCCAACTTTCCACTACGCAACTCGTCGACAATTGGCACTGCGGAATACACTCGTCCCGAGAATTTGGATGGAATTACATTACATTCTATGTAAATTAGCAACTTCGTGACTAAATTATTGTTGTCACGCTCCATCTCCGTCTCGGCTGGCGAATGAATGAAGTGAAAAAATTACGTTTTTGAAGCCAATTTTTGTTATCCTATATTAGTCATACGTAAAAATCTTTACTCCTTATTTTTGCAATTTTCTGGTGTACCACCGGGAGACGGATACATGAATACATAATGAATGTGGAATATATATGTCTACTGTTTGATATAATTCGATTTCGACTCTTTTGTGAAAAAAAAGTGTAATGTGCCTATGTTCTCCCTTCTCTCTTGCTCGGACGTCTCATTTCCTGCTTCATTTTTTTTCCTCCAAAATTGAAACGTCAAGAGCATGTCTGTTTGTCCAACATTCGAGTCGCTTCAATACAACCAACGAACCCAAGATGTAATTTTCCTTGTTAAAAAAGTGTGTGCGTAAAGCTACCTTAATCTTTTGAGAGGAAGTGAAAACCAAGTGAGAAAATGTACAGTTAAGGTATGTACGCGACTAGTCACTTTTCTGCTGCTACTACTGGTGTCAATTCCCTCAAATCGAAAATCCCCTTTTTGCCGCATTATATATTGCATTGTTCCTTCCTACCTAGGAACGACGTGCGTTTCACTCACAGGACACAGACCCCAAATCGGCAATCTACTTTAATCAGTTGCGGTGTGGAAAAGTGTGAGGAGAAAGAAAATTCAAGTATGAGTGCAAAGTCACGTCATGTCAAGTCAACCCTGACAGATTTTAGCTGTACGTATAGAAGAAGGTTGGTTTGGCTGTGTGAGTAGTAGTAGCTGTGCAAAGTGTATTATATCCATGAAACAACGATTGCTCCTTGGAAATTGATATGAAATACGAGTAGTTTGGAATTAAGTCCTGTGTACATATGACCATTTTGGAAGGGAAAACGCCGTAAAAGTCAGCGACGTCTACTACTATAATGCTTCCTCTATATTCTATCCTATTTTTCTGACTTACCCTTGTGTAGAACGGTGGAGCAAAGTGGATGGTTCCTTTTTCCAATAGTAAGTAAAATGCTCTGGATGTCGGAAATTTCAATGCTAACGAGTACCACTATATCCCGAAATGGGGGAAACCCTTCACAAATCCGGATCAGAGAAAATTCACAAGATCGAATTTCACCGTTTCACCACTTTTTTTCAGCTGGGATGTATACATGGATTGGGAATACTCTACTCCTGTCCTTTTCCCTATAAAACGGGACTCGACGGCGACGACGACACTACAACTAAAACTACGGACGTAGAGTACATTATTTTTAGAATGTGTCCAAACGTCAAAAACCGTCATACAAAGGAATACTTTTACGATTTCAGTTTTTGGGAAATGCTTATGTTGTTATACTTGTGACTTAGCCCAAAGCAGCAGCAGGTTTTGCGGGTTGACGTGATGTGACACTCGCAGAGGGGAAATGTCAAAATTATATAACTTGGAAATTTAACAAAGTTTATATATACAGCTTTTGGAAGCGGAATCGCTGTTGCAGTTTGTGATTTACTGTAAATAAAAATCTGTCACTCAAAGTTGATCCTCTTCTTGCCGTTGTAGCACAAAAATGCGGAGGCTTGATATGGCGTAGGGAAAATACAGATTTTCGAATAGTATACTCACTTCATAAAAGTACAAGCTTTATGTGTCAAAAGCCGTCAGAAATTGAAGTTGGCAGATGGCTACTTTTGAAAAACACTTTAAGGTTCCATGCAGCAACCTCAAAAGTCGGGCAATCCGCCTGCTCGCCCCCGATTGTATGCATCAAATACAATGCATTTGTCGATGCATTTTTCTAACTCAACATACTATTTAGTAGTTTAATTGTTGTTCACTAAAAATGTACGAATATTATGAGTGAATGTCCGATGATGATGATGATGAGCACACTGCAGTTGCACGAGTAAAAGGAGGCTATGGTTGCAAAAGGGAGACGTAGTGTGACATGGTCTTACTTCAACCAGAAGCAAGAGTCGACTGAAAGCATGAATCAATGGAAGCAAGAAAACAAGCCAGGGAAACCCCAGGCATTTCAAGCTTCCATAATGTTAACCACTCACTCTGCCTGTGAGGGAGAAGAAAAAAAGAAGCCTGTTCAAAATGTGTAGCTGACCATATCGCATGTGTGTGTGCAGCAGGAGGAAAGGAATACATATTGCATTACGACGGTTCGTCTAAAGCAAGTATCAAACTCCCAGAGAGAGAGAGAGAGGGGTAGAAGTAAAAGCAAGTATTTCACTTTAGGCATGCTACTACTTACAAGCCTTTCGTTTGATACATGTAGAAATAATACTCTTCTCTTGTTTTTAGTTTTTTAAAGGAGTTTTTTTTTGCTTTCCTGTGTTTCAGTATACGAATGCGTTGGAGTTTTGAAGTTTGTCAAATATGGCTTACATTTTTTTTACCAGTGGTGTTGTTGTTTGTTAGTCGATACAGCGACTGAAGAAAAACGCAGAGTTGAGCTTACTTAGTTGTACACATCATTAGTATAAAGTGTAAGCATTTCTAAAGACCATGAGTTTGTAGTGTTAAGAAGAGTTTTAGCATGTGTTATTATGAAGTTATATGAACTACTACGAGTAGAGTAGGCATTCACGTTTTCTTTCATTCAATATTCAGCTGTATAATTAACACAGAAGAAGAGAGGGGTGCGGGTGCACGGAGTCCTTTTGCATAGGCATTCTCTCTCCTATCACATGTGAATGAAAGCATTTTACCTAGAAATTTTCGGCAAAAAACCAAAAATGCGTACTGCATGCACACACATATTTATTATGTAAACGTAATGCGTGACAAACGTGGTGCGTGATTGAAAAGCTCCTAAAATCCGAATCGATTCGATCATTATTAGAGATTAGTATTGGTTCAATAAAATCTTGACTTTGGGAGTTTGGCAGCCCCTTGAACAATAATTTCTAGAGTGGAGAAATACTTGAACTTTACACGATAGCCAATGAAGCAAATATTTTGGCTGCGAAATTAAAGGCATGAAATGATTGTGATAAATGTGATATGGGGCGTTCATCAATGGTTACACTGTTAGTACTAACTCAAACGTTTCCACCCAGCAACATACTTAGGTAATATAGTTTACACTGGGTTCCTTCCTATTTAGCTTTAGAGAACATGATATTTTATGCTGTTTCCCGAAAGCAATGGACTACTTTCCAGTTCCAGTGAGTTCCTTGGCATGGGCGGTGACAAATTCCAAAAAAAAGGATTACGACATATTTTCCCCACCACAAAATATCCGGCTGGGGCACCCGCATTCCCGTGATGATGTTTTCTCAAAGAAGGATAACTGCGGGATGAAAAATCGGACAATGACAGAAGGAAAATATCGCTCTCCATTAGAACTCTTTCCATTTCATTATATCCTAGAAACAGTCTCGATTCTCATGAAGGAGTAAGCTATAGGCGCCCAGTGGACCGCCGCAGGAACGATAAAAATCCTTGTGGACTGTGTCCGAGCTTTAGATTCCATTACTCTTCATGCATTCCTTATAAAATTCCCGAGAGATGCTATTAAGGTAATACTTCCTGTCGTTCAATTCCACCGGTCCTACGAAAAAATAAAAAAAGCATCTTAGCTCCAAGTGTGGTTCGTATCTGACCACGGAATGTGTGCGTCGGTCGGTAATGCTGTCCATATACATTTTTCATTAATTGTGTCATTACACAAATTGACATTTTCAGATAAAAGGACCTCAACTCAAGACAGGGGAAAAACTTGACGTGACTAATCACGAGAACAGCCGGGAGAACGAGGATTTCTATGTCATTAAATTGGCTAAAGAGTTGCAAGTTGGACACAAATATGAAATCGATATTACCTCCGTCCCTCCCCACCTCCCTGAAACGTCTTGATGGACACTACAAAAATACTTGTGTTGACTACACGAAGACTACTGGAAAGAAGAAAAGGTGAAACCAAATACCAACTTTTGTTTATTATGACATGTGACCGACCAGTCGCAGTCGTCTTCTGTTCCGATCGAAATCTGCATTAGGCCTATTTACTAAATTACAGGAGAAAAAACTTTTTGAAGAGTTCTTTACCTCGTGTGATGACCCTCATTTAGGTCATTATTACTGCTAATGATATATATATACCTAAAACAATACGATCCAGTTCGATATCTTTCAATATAAACTTGGCTTCGTAAAACAGTAATTATGATCCAGCCAATTTAAGGCATTTCGTCTCCACTCAATTCGAATCATTCGACGGCACGCTAATTTTTATATGAACTTAACGTTGATTTGAGCTACACTGCGACGAGTATCAATTTATGTATGACATTAGAACTAGAAGAACACATTTAGTTACGGAAACTTTCTCCCGTATCCCTTGTCTCTTGCCCATCTCAATATCATCGCGATTGTCATTATCATCAGCTCATATCGAATAAAAAAATAATAATGAGTTACTGGTTTCCCATCGTGCTACAGGGAAGTGGTCCAATATATTCATCACTATATTTACTATATATTTGAATACTTTGAATATTCGGTAATTCCGACGTAAAATGTGCGCGTTTTGTTTTATCGCGAACTGTCCATTTGACAGGGCTACCGCAGAGAAAGAATGGTACCATATTGATATTTTCGCTACAACTGTCACAAAGCCGCCGTCACATTTTTGTTTGGATTCCATGTACGTACATAGATATGCTATATACAGAACTGACAGCAATATACCTATATCCAAATCGACCTGTTCGGGTAGCGCTGCGGAATGAGTTTACTTCATCAGAGATCTACAAACTTTTTATGTAATACGCCTACATTATAGCATGGAACTTTCGTGGTGTCCTGAAAGATGGCAAAGTTTGATAATGTGAACTGTATGAATGCGCCTCGCATATTTTTTGATATGTGCGGCTATAAATATGACAAGCAATGAATGACACATGTGACACTTTCCTTTGCAATAAATATGCAGATTTATCGTCCGAAAGCCGTTATAGAGCGGAGGTAGGTGCTGGCCGTGTGTTCGTTGTAGACGTAGAGTAGAGGTATATCTACCCTGCCTTTAATCTAGTGGTTGCTAATATGAGAAATATTTAATATTCCGTTCGGTACCTCACGCAGAAGATGTATTCCTTTGTAGACGCTCATTTTTCTGTATCGCCCGTAAGACAACTGTCTCCCTTTCAACTTTGCAGCTACATTTAGGAAAATTGAAATATTGCAAATTGCTTAGAACACAGACCTCACTAGATACAATGACACATATTCATCTAATTCTTACCGTCGCTGTAGAGGTATATCTACCCTGCCTTTAATCTAGTGGTTGCTAATATGAGAAATATTTAATATTCCGTTCGGTACCTCACGCAGAAAATGTATTCATTCCTTTGTAGACGCTCATTTTTCTGTATCGCCCCTAAAGACAACTGTCTCCCTTTCAACTTTGCAGCTACATTTAGGAAAATTGAAAATTGCATATTGCTTAGAACACAGAACTCACTAGATACAATGACACATATTCATCTAATTCTTACCGTCGCTTGTGTTATACTTGTGTAACTTTTTAAAGGCATCTATCTATCGCATTCATTTGCAAAATTAAGCAGCATAGGTTATCCGAGCGTTAAAGTGAATCGGATTTGATTTCTGCAGTAGACATCTGACTCGGATTTTCCGGAATGTGTATTCACAGCAATTTTGCGGAATAATTTGACCAACTTTTTGCTCAATAACTCGGTAAGTATAATTATGCAATCAGACACTGCTTCGATTATTGTTAGAAGTTTGGAACAGTTTTTCTTATGCCGCAAGCAAAAAGTAAAAGCAAGCGCTCCCAGTATAATCAACCCCCGGGATGTCCATAAATCGATGTTACTTGCGAATTATGAATTTACGCTTGGCTTAATCAGAGTGAGTATTTGAATGTAGTTGTTTGTAGTGCCTAACTAATTCTGCAAATCCGAATTGGAGCAAATGTACGAACTGCTGGAAGAACTGAAGAAGTTTGTAACCCATTCGCATTCCGGCTACCCCGCCTATAGGTATTCATCTTTGCATCTGCGGAGTGGAACGATCCAGCTCCAGCAGTTCCATTCTG